>MJUU01054612.1:7784-35047 GCA_002080025.1 Modiolus philippinarum | reverse complement strand
ATGCTTCCTTTATTTCTTGTTTACCTTTAGTTCATGATAATCGATAGCTCTATCTTTATCTGTATCAAACAGATCAAATGCTTCCTTTATTTCTTGTTTACCTTTAATTCATGATAATCGATAGCTCTATCTTTATCTGTATCAAACAGATCAAATGCNTTTCATCAATGCTTTGTAAGCACTGATGTGAAAAAGGCTTAAAAACATCTGTGTTAAAAAGAAGCTTAGAACCTTTTTATGAAAATGATTTAAACAAACATACAAATGATTTTTAGGAGTTATGTCCCTTAACCTAGGTCTACTACCTTAATTCATGATAATCAATAGCTCTACATTTGTATCTTTATCTGTATCAAACAGATCAAATGCTTCCTTTATTTCTTGTTTACCTTTAATTCATGATAATCGATAGCTCTATCTTTATCTGTATCAAACAGATCAAATGCTTCCTTTATTTCTTGTTTACCTTTAGTTCATGATAATCGATAGCTCTATCTTTATCTGTATCAAACAGATCAAATGCTTCCTTTATTTCTTGTTTCTGTTCCTCAGCTAGTTCTCTCTTCTTTTTCTTCTTTGTTTTATCTAAAGCAAACTCTGCTCTGTAATAAACAACAACAAGAAATGGATGTCGATACGACATCAAACCGGGTTTTCCTTCACTATAAGAATGGACAAATAGGTACTTGTGTGAAAAGCTGTTTAACTTATAGCTCCTCTTATTATGTGCAGTGTAAAAATCACTGAAACGGTATACTTTACTTAAAAGTCAAATAAAAGACACCTTTAAATTTCAAAGTTCAAAGAGGCATAACTGCTGGATAAATAACACGATGAAAAATCCCCAACAATATGCACATCTGCATATGATGTTCTTGCTACATACAAAGTTTCATGAAATTCTGTTGAACATGTTGAACGGTTACAGAGGAGTTGCGCTTACTAGCACATGGTCAAAACACCTGTAAATTTCTAAGTTCAAAGGGGCAAAACTCCTGGAAAAATTGCACAATGAAAAATCCCCGACAATACGCACATCTACATATGAATTGTCCTTACTACATACAAAGTTTCATGAAATTCTGTTGAACGGTTACAGAGGAGTTGTGCTTACGAGCATATGGTAAAAAAAAACCTGTAAATTTCTAAGTTCAAAGGGGCATAACTCCTGGAAAAATTCCACGATGAAAAATCCCCGAAAATATGCACATCTACATATGATGTCCTTGCTACATACTAAGTTTCATGAAATTCTGTTGAACGGTTACAGAGGAGTGGTGCTTACGAGCATATGGTCAAAATACTTGTAAATTTCTAAGTTCAAAGGGGCATAACTCCTGGATAAATTGCACGATGAAAAATCCCTGAAAATACGCACATCTATATATGATGTCCTTGCTACATACTAAGTTTCATGAAATTCTGTTGAACGGTTACAGAGAAGTTGCGCTTACGAGCATATGGTCAAAACACCTGAATATTTCTAAATTCAAAGGGGCATAACTCCTTGAAAACTTGCATGATGAAAAATCCCTGACAATATGCAAATCTACATATGATGTCCTTGCTATATAATAAGTTTCATGAAATTCTGTTGATTGGTTACAGAGGAGTTGCGCTTACAAGCATATGGTCAAAACACCTATAAATTTTAAAGTTCAAAGGGGCATAACTCCTGGAAAAATTGCATGATGAAAAATCCCTGACAATATGCAAATCTACATATGATGTCCTTGATACATACAAAGTTTCATGAAATTCTGTTGAACAGTTACAGAGGAGTTGCGCTTACAAGATCTGGCAGCCGCCTGCCTGCCCAACCGCCGTTCATCAGCATTTCAATAATCGGATTTCCCAACGGGAAAACCCGGTTAAAAATCTGACTGTAGATATGTGTAATACTGCATTAAAATCTTCTATTTACATGTAAATATGTCAGGTCATCCAAGCATGTACGTACTGTGAAAGTACCACTGTTCGTGAGGTTGCAATTTTCATGGATTTTGTGATTCACTAAAACAACAAAATTAAGTTCCTAATGAAATGCATTTTCATCATAGAGCTTTAATGCTACAATTCCCATCAAATTGTGATATCTTAAAAAACCATGAAAATTAATGCCCACAAATAAAAGTACTTCCACAGTATACTGGTATATGAAAATGATGATTGTCACTTACAACTCAAATACAAAAAGATCAATACCTGCAATAGTTTAGAGAAAAAGTCTGGAAAACTGATATTTTTATCTAAATATTACCTCAATATCTGCAGTGGTTCAGAACAATGGCAGTTGAATACCGAAGAAACAAAGCACAAGAAAAGTCTTCACAATTTTCCCAAGTCCAAGGCCCATAACTCAACCTAAACTCAGGACCAGAACATGATTCAAAGTTGATCTGTTACTAAAAGTAGTTATAATTAAGACTCACTTACAAAACATTAGCTCAACATCTCAAGCATTTGTCAAGTAGTCATGTCAGTATGGAAAAAAAAGTTACAAACACTTGAGAGTAAGGGACTGTTATACAGACCTACTGCAAACCTAAAATCCTCTTCGGAAATAGCACTAGGAGACAAAAAACAGCAGGTCATATGAGCCTGTATTGCTAAACTGGTTACTAAGATTTTCCCACCTGAGGTTACCAACATTTTAGTTTTATGATTGATTGATTGATGTTTTACGCAAACTTCAGCAATATTTCGTGGCAAGAACTGTTAAGTATTTTGAACGAATATGTTAAATTTTAAAAATATCAATATAAAACTATTAAAGCTTTCTACAATGTACATGTAAAACAAGAGTGTAAAATAAAAAACACACAATAGGAGAAATGTCAGTCTGGTTATAGTATTACTTTAAAATGAATCCCTTTAAATTTTACTAAATCAATAATTTAAGGATTTTGTGGAAGGCGACATTTGTAAATAGTTTTATGATTGGTAGTAAAATCATTCAAATTAAAAAATTGTAGTGGGGTTAAACTCATTTTCTTAGATCTAAACCCTCCCCTATGTGTGGTGAATGGCTAAATAATATTATAATAAGTACACACACAAAAAAAAAACTCACGGTAAAAATCTATCTAAAAAAGTCCAACTTATCAAGAGGAGTACCTTTACAATGAAATACATAAAACATTAAGACAATAACACACAGGTGCTTGACAAATGCTTGCAGTTACTGACAGCTAGCTAAGGACATAATTTCCGTTGACTATGATATCAAGTCTTCTTACATATGAAACTTTAATTGAAATGTTTGTTTGGACCGACAAAACCCTTCACCTTTTTTCAAGAACTCTGTAAATGGTATGTTTTATTTCCATAAAACTAGTAATTATCAGGTGTATTAAATTCTGAGATTGTCCTTTCCATGATTTTGAGATGGTCCCCTTGCAGTTGTTACAGCTATTATTACTTTTAGAAATTTTAGAGCGGTAAGACGGAAATTATTTAAGAGGATAAGCTTTCAGTTGCTCATAAAATGGCAAATTGTCTTGATTCTTTCAGTTTTACAGACAAGATTGGCAAGTATCTATTGACCATATGGAATATAATTGAGATCAATTAGAAATGACACAATAAGTACTATGAAGATCTGTATTAGAAATTTTGATATTGATCTTCTGTGTATTCTCATGGATACTAATGACATTAAGCAATGAGCAACATGTTCACAAAATCTTAGCCAAATTCAGAGAATTAATTTAAAAGGTTAACTTAAAGCAGCCTTACATTCAATTTATATTTACATTTCTTCAATTTTGCCTAGACCCATTGATCATAATTCCACTGGTCCCATTGCAAAGCTGTTAATAAACAACTCGCTCAAATTTGTAAAAGGTACAAAATTAATTTTATTTCAGCGATCTGTACCAAAAACATTTTTCATTACTAGTCCTTTGGGCTAGTTGAAATAGCATATGTACTAGTCCGAATTCCATTTTACTTGTCCAAAAAAAAAAAGAAAACGAAAAATTTTACAGCAATGTAAGACAACGTGGATTTAGAAAATGCAATGTAAAATTTCTGCACCACAAATTCTTGCTAGTCTGGTCAGACTAGTGGTTGAAAAAATTTACTAGTCCGAATTCAAATTTACTAGTCTCAGACATCCGACTAGTGCCTAAAAGAGCAGGCTGCATTTCATCCTATAAAAGATTTTTTCACCTGGGTTTACCGGTTAGATCATTATTTGCACATAGGGATTGGGGGTTGCAGTTGAATGAAGCTTGACAGTATGAGTTAAGTCTTAAAAAAAATTCTTTTCAACATCCTATAGATCATATGTAAGATATTCAGCAGTTCACACTTTGTTGTGTTGTTTTGTTTTATTCTTTTAGAGTCAATAGTTTTCAATACTATACTGTAAGGTGTGACATTTCAGGAGAGTTCAATGTATCACTTGAGTTTCCGATAATAGTGATGATGTGTCTCATTCGTCCTTCTAAATGAATGTTTAAGGGAGTGTTTTATCCCTTGGATTCACCTTGTTATATAAAATGTGATGTTTCGGACCGGTGTTAGTACTTAATTAGGAAAGTCTAGGAAGAGTTCCATTTCATCTTGTTGATTTTTCAAGAGAGTGTCTCATCTCTTGTCTACATGAATATGAAAAAGTAAGGAAATGGGGTAAATATCAAGGAGACAACAACCCTTATCCAGGTTAAAACGACCCAAAACAAAGCGTCACCGTACGGTCTTCAACACAGTTTGGAGCCTAACACCATACAGCAAGCCCTAAATGGCCCTAAAAAGTTAAACTAGAGGCTCCCAGGAGCCTGTATCGCTCACCTGGTTTTCAGTTGCCACAATCAAGGTAACAATGTAAGTTATACAGTTGATCTTCAGTTTCTCAAACTTTCCTAGGTCGAACACCTCCAATATCTTGAACTGTTTTTAAAGTCTGATCATGTTTTATTATACTTCTTTGTTGGGATTTTTTGATAAAAAAAGGTCTTGCTAAGGACCACTTTCGACATAAGTTTTGAAGTCGAGACATCATTTTGTTAATGGCAGTCAACAAACAATTTGCAACATCAGTTTTGAAGTCGCAACATCAAGGAACAATTTTCAACACCGGTTTTGAACTCCAACATCAAGATCTATTTGGAAACCAAATTTCATTGAAATCGGACAATGTTGAATTTTCCCGCCTTTTTTGGCGGCCATTTTGAAAATGTCAGTCAAGGAACAAATTTCAACATCAGTTTTGAACTCACAACACCAAGATCTATTTGGAAACAAAATGTCATTGAAATCGGACAATGTTGAATTTTCCCCCCTTTTTTGGCAGCCATTTTGAAAATGGCAGTCAATGAACAATTTTCAACTTCGGTTTTGAAGTCCCAACATCAATATCTACTTGGAAACCAAATTTCATTGAAATCGGACAAGTTTGAATTTTCCCGCCTTTTTTGGCGGCCATTTTGAAAATGGCGGTCAACGAACAATTTTCAACTTCGGTTTTGAAGTTGCAACATCAATATCTACATGCAAACCAAATTTCATTGAAATCGGACAATGTTAAATATTCCCGCCTTTTTTTGGCGGCCATTTAGAAAATGGCGGTCAAGAAACAATTTTCAACACTGGTTTTGAACTCGCAACATCAAGATCTATTTGGAAACCAAGTTTCATTGAAATCGAACAATGTTGAATTTTCCCGCCTTTTTTGGCGGCCATTTTGAAATGGCGGTCAAGGAACAATTTTCAACATCAGTTTTGAAGTCGCCAAAGCATGGCAAACATTTCATTAATTTACACATAACCTTCATCTTCTATAGTTTTGGAAATAATAGATGAAAAATACGAAAATTTAAAAAATTCGGTGAAAAAAGGGCAATAACTCCTACAAGTAGTGTTGGGAATCGGATGCAAAAATCATAATCGATTAGTCGGAATAATCGGATGTACCTTCCAATTCGATTATCGATTAAAATCGGATATCCTTATAGTGCTTATAGAGGTTGGTTTTAACCATGTTAGCTGTGCTGTTATATTGCATAAATTCAAACATATATCAATTTTCACTATCCATTTGAAAATTAAATGTATTTATCATGTAGCTTGAGAACAATTCTAAACACAGCATGCAATATTTAGAGAACTCCACCTCTGATAAACAATTTTGTTACTATTTATCACCTATTCTAGAATTATCACACGGAAAAATGTTAAATTTTCTGCAAAATTTAACTGGCATCCGATAATCAATTATTGAAAATAATAATCGATTAATCGATTTTATGTGAAAATCGATCGATTATCGATTATAATCGATCATAGGAACATCACTACCTACAAGTGTTTATGGATTTTCTTCAAAATCTCAGGGTAGGTAGATCTTGATATGCTGAACATGTTTGCAATTTACATTTGACTTCTTTCTGTTACACTTTTTGAAATAAAAAATAAAAAATGCAAAATTTTGAAAATTTAACAGAAAAAGGGCTATAACTCCGAGATGGGCTTTCGGATTTTTTTCAAAATTGCACAGCGGGTAGATCTTGTCATGCTGATCATTTTTACTCCTGTCAGATTTTTGATATCTGTAACGGTTTTCGAGTTATTAGCCAAAAACTGCAATTTTACCCTATGTTCTATTTTTAGTAACAGCAGCCATGTTGTTTGGTCTACGAACATAAAAATCACAAACTTGAAAGTGCATACCCTGATGATGATTCAGGCCAAGTTTGGTAAGTATTGGCCCAGTAGTTTCAGAGGAGAAGATTTTTGAATAAAAGTTAACGGACGGACGGACGACGGACGCCGAGTGATGGCAAAAGCTCACATGGCCTTTGGCCAGGTGAGCTAAAAAGTGAATAAATCAATGGAAACAATTCACATCCAATAACCCGAATATCAAGAAACTAAAATTGCATAAGAAGACAAGGACAAGCCAATGACCAACATAGTCCTGACTTGGGACAGGCGTAAAAATTGCGGTGGGGTTAAACTCGTTTTCTTGGATCCAAACCCTCCCCCTTTGTGTGGTGTATGGCTAAAAAATAAAAACACAAAAAGACTCACAGTAAAAATCAAACTAGAAAAAAGTCCAACTTATCAATGAAGTACATAAGACATGAAAACAATACACACCGGTGCTGTCCGGACAAATGCTCTTAGTTTTGTAAAGATGTAAATGTTTATCAGTGGTAAAAATAACGTAATTTTTCGAAGTCCGATCTGCAATTACCTTTGTTGACCCAAAATGGTGCCTGTCTCATTGTTTTGAAGTAATCTTTGTCGATTTTCATGGATTTTAACCTCCAAAGTACGTTTGAAGGACAGTTTTGAACAGTTTTTAGCTTTCTAAAGAATTATCTTTTTAAATAGTACTAATAGCGTCATATGGTGGAATCCTGTAATGAAAACAGGGTTGGTAAATGTCGGTCAGTTGATGTCACTTTTTTATTTTTTGTCAAGAGAGAATAAAACAAGAGTGGACCCTAAAAGATGTCTCGCCCATCCCTGCTTGTCGCTAAAAAAGTCATGTACTACTAAAGAGCAACCTACAAGCCAAATAATTTTACAGTGCCACTTACAGTAATTAAAAACTATTCTAATCAGAAGCACTTAACTTTGTTCACTAGACCCTGAAATTGAGGTCATGGTCAAAAGCCATATGGCAGACTGACATTTACTAACCAAGACCAAGCTATATACCAAATATCATTGACCTATGGCTTGTACAGTACAGCCAGCGTCTCACCGTGATAAATCACTGTGATAGATGTATCACTCTGCTTAGTGAAATGTGTATATTTTATTTCCTGTTTGATCTATCAACATGTTTTCTTTTGCATTTAGAGTGATGCATTCTACCATTTGATATGCAAAAGAAATTATGTGGATAGATCAATCAGGAAAAAAGATATTCATTAAAAAATTTAGAGTGATATGTCTATCACAGTGATTTATCATGGCAAGTCTCTGGCTGTACTGTAGTTATTGAGAAACAGACTTGAGCAAGAAAAAACTTAACCTGGTCACTGGACCGTGAAATTGAGGTCAAGGTCAAAAGCCATATGGCAGACTGAGATGTACTAACCAAGACCAAGCTATATACCACATATCATTGACCTATGGCTTGTAGTTATTGAGAAACAGACTTAAGCAAAAAAACTTAACCTGGTCACTGGACCGTGAAATTGAGGTCAAGGTCAAAAGCCATATGACAGACTGACATGGGTGGTTTTAAAAAAAATGACCCCAAAGTGTGACAAACATGGAAAAAATAAAGTCTAACTCAGACAGTTTTACGTACTTTTTCTATCATCTGCATACTTTCCTCTGTACAACACAGCAAATTTGGAGTGAATAACACAAGATACAAAAAGTTAGAACATTTTAAAGTTTTAAAATTGATGAAAATAATTGACTTAAAACATATATTGTCAGACACCATAACAAAATAATGTGAAGCATAAAATGATGAATTATATTCAAGTTATTTTGAAATTTGATTAAAATTTCATTTTAAAACCAAACTTCTCATGCAGGACTATGTTTTTTGCTTAAAAATTGGGATCTTTTGTCATTTTAAAGCTGTTTTTACCTGATAGTATCCCTTTTTGTTTTTATTTGCCAAGTTAACTGTAATCATGAAGCATACAGATGGTAAATTTCTATTGATATGTCCCTGAAGGAGAGCCATGGCAAATTTTAGGCAAAAAGGACGAGTATTTTTGCCATAAATGGCCTTTGAAAATTATGTGAATTTATAGATAAAAAATGTTACACTCCTGACATGTTTGTCACCCACAGTAAAACATATATAAAAATTATTTTTTATATATTTTTTTATGGTTAAATGCATTGATATGTTTAGATTACTCTAATTTGTCCATTTACAAAGGCACAGTAACTCCTATTGACTGTCATAAACCAAAATTGTGTTGCACTCCTGACTCATGTTCATTCATTAATTAGATCAAAATATTTCAGCTTTTGTATTTTTTTACAATTAGAAGAATTAATGGCAAATGAAAACAAAACATTTTTCTACCTTCCAAATGAATTGATTTTTATGTTATGGTTGATTTTATTAATTTTTTATATTTTTTTCTTCCTGTTTAGATGAAATAGGACCATTTTTTCCACAAAATCTTCTTATAATTTATTATAAAATTACATAAATACAAATATTCACATTGAGAAATGCCACAAAGTTGATTTCAATAGCTACATGTTAAGGAATATTAATTAAAATTTTTGTCAAATTCCTGACCAGGTGTTGCACTCCTGACATTACTTGTTGCTGACAGAACATACCTATATTGCCATGCTTTTAACACAAACTATGAGCAAATTATATAAGATATAGCTAAGATTAATTTCACACCATTTTGATACAAAATATTCCCAAAATTATGAAGAAAATGACAGAACTAGACATACTGGTTGAAAAGTTTGTTACACTCCTGACGGGCCTAAAATGGCATTCAAAAGAAAATCTCCATGTGTATAGTCACATATTTGGTACTAAAAGACACAGGCTGTCAGGGGCTTCTTGGATATAATAAGGAATAATACTAAATATAGCAATGCATAAAATAATAGAGATTTAAATCCATGGTGTTACACTCCTGACAAGCCTAATTAAGAAGGCTTCTTTAAAGGTATGTAAAATTTATTTGAATGAAAATACAACCAACTCAGTGCTCTTAATTTAAGCCTTGATACTCACAGAAACAGTTGATGACTGTTAAATGATGAGAAGGGCAATTTATACTTAAATAGATCCACTTTTTGGCAACACATTAAAATTTTATGGGTCAGTTTTTTTTTCAGACATGTATTTTTATGATAGCATGTACTGACTTTTATCTTGAAACAAAATAATGAAAGACTACATGAAATTAAAGCTTACCTCTTATAGTTTTCTGTAGAATATAAATTTAAGTGGTATATCTGTTTGTATTTTTATAATTCAACAAAGAAAAACATGCTTCTTTTAAAATGTCACACTAAGAGTGTTACACTCCTGACATTTTTTGGTACATTTTTGGACGGCATTTTTACTCTTTTAAGATAATGCTATGATATTTGGCAGTTACACTTGAGGAACAAAGAGACATATTCTGGTATAAAAACATTTGATTTAAATCTTCAAATATAAGTTTAACAAAGAGAAAAAGAAATGGGGTCATTTTTTTTGGAACAGCCCACATGTACTAACCAAGACCAAGCTATATACCAAATATCATTGACCTATAGCCTGTAGTTATTGAGAAACAGACTTAAGCGAAAAAACTTAACCTGGTCATTGGACCATGAAATTGGGGTCAAGGTCAAAAGCCATATGGCAGACTGACATGTACTAACCAAGACCAAGCTATATACCAAATATCATTGACCTATAGCTTGTAGTTATTGAGAAACAGAATTAAGCAAACAAGTGTGGACCCAAATTGATGTCTCGCCCGTCCCTTCATGGTCGCAAAATTGATGTGAATTCTCAAACTGACTAAATCAGAAAATAAAACATATTCGCTAGACTGTGAAATTAGGGTAAGTGACAAAGGCAATAGAGCAGACTGTCATGAATCACCAAAAAAAAAATATCAGTGACCACTGATAGATACTATAAACCAAACATGTTCATTAGACCGTGAAAATGAGGTCAAGTGCTAAAGCCAAACAGCAGGATGTCATGTTCCATTTAAGACAAACCCAAATACCAAATATTATTGACCTTACATTAAAAAATACTGGGAAACTTAACATGATCACTGGACCGTGAAATTGAGGTCAAAGACAAAAACCATATAGCAGACTGTCATGTACTACCCAAGACCAACCTAAACACCAAATATCATTGAACCACCACTTATAGTTACTGAGAAAATGACCTAATCACTAAAACTTAACATGCTCACTAGACCGTTAAATTGAGGTCAAGGACAAAAGCTTTATGACAGACTGTCATGTTCTATCTAAGACCAACCTACATACCAAATATCATTGACCTACCACTTATAGTTACTGAGAAACTAAACTAAGCACAAAAACTTAACATGCTCACTAGACCGTAAAATTGAGGTCAAGGACAAAAGCCATATGACAGACTGTCATGTACTACTCAAGACCAACCTATATACCAAATATCATTGACCTACCATTTATAGTTACTGAGAAAATGACCTAATCACAATAAAGGGCAACGCCGAGCGCAGCATGATACGACCATAGCACGTCGACCACTGAAATTTTAACAAGTGTAATTTAAAAGTGAATGTGGACACAGTTAAGAGCTTGACACAGTAACTTGATGGAAACACTAAGTAGGTAGACTTAGTAATTGTTGGACACAAACTAGAAAGAAAAAATCCATCGAAATCAAATTAAAAAGAAAGATTTTACATATTTTGAAAATTGCAATTTTTCGGCCCTTTTGACCCCTTATAGATCGGAAACCATAAAAGCTACAAAAAAACTGTTGGAATAATACTGAAAGCTTAGAAAAATAGGAATCTTTAGAAAAAAATTACATCAAAATCCAATGAAAAATAAAAAATTAGGTAATATGCATATTTGCAATTTTGGCCCCGTTTGGCCCCTTATATCTCAAAAACAAAACAAATTATCAAAAATCTAAAAGAAGAGCACATATTAATTTTTCGTAAGGAATCCATTGAAAAAAACTGCATCAAAATCCAACAAGAAATAAAAAAAAAATTTTTTGAGATTCCCCCCTTTTGGGCCCCATTTATCTCATGAACGGTACATGCGACATGAAATCTGTTGACTTACTACTGATTGGAAATTTTCGCAGGAGCACACTGAAAGAAACCCCATCAAAATCTGATAAATAATAAAAATTCTACAGCCAAATACAAGAAAACACCCGATTTTCCCCCTTTTTGGCCCCTTTTTTAAAAAACGGGAGGGGCCACGATGACCAAACCACTCCAAGCCTTCCTTTTGTGCCAAGGAACATTATGTTAAAATTTCATAAGGATTGATCAACTTGAACTTAAGCCATTGACAAAAAACAAAAGTGTCTACAGACAACAACGCCGACGACGACGACAACGACAGCACCATACCATTATACGACCACCTTTTGTGGTCGTATAAAAACTTAACATGAAAGTTTGCGCCGCCGCCGTCGCCGCTGCCGTCATACTTTGTACGCATATGTCTCGCTTTCTCGCTTTCCGCGCCTTTCGTCGCGGGCGACACAAAAAACTTAACCTGGTCATTGAACCATGAAATTGGGGTCAAGTAGCAGACTGACATGTACTTACCGAGACCAAGCTATATACCAAATATCATTGACCAACAGCTTGTAGTTATTGAGAAACAGACTTTAGCAAAAAAACTTAACCTGGTCATTGGACCTTGAAATTGAGGTCAAGGTCAAAAGCCATATGGCAGACTGACATGTGCTAACCAAGACCAAGCTATACACCAAATATCATTGACCTTTAGCTTGTAGTTATTGAGAAACAGACTTAAGCAAAAAAACTTTACCTGGTCACTGGACCGTGAAATATAGGTCATGCTCACATGACTTTTGGTCCGACAGATAGGGTTCACCGCAAGCTACCTATCAAAGGCTTCTATATAATAACTTGAGTTTACGCCACAGCCGCCGTCGCACTTTGCACGCCTATGTCTCGCTTTCTGCGACTTTCGTCGCGGGCGACACAAAAATTAGGGTTGGATAAGGTACCTGAAACACAGTTTTTTTAAGCCTTTGTTAATGTTGTTAAATCTACTCCCTCTGACACCTAATTACAGTCTTGGGTTCAAAGTATTCGGAATTTTGAAAATTTCCAGTGCATTTCATATAAAAACGGATATCTATTAAAAAATTCTAAAGAGCTTATTTTTGTCCGATTTTCATAAAACTTGCACCATTTAAAGGAGCTTGACATTCAGCTTCTTCCTATAATTCTCATATAATTGTTGGTGTCCTAGTTTTCCAGAATCTGAGGAATTATGGGTACAGAGATTGTCTTTGAAATTTTGGTGTACGGACAATCGATTTTCAACCAATGACGTTATATTATTTACGTTCTTGACCAATCAAAATATTTTAGTGTACACTCTACCCAGAATCCTTTAGTTTCTGAAGCGGTGAATTGTCATGAAATAAACACAAGTATAAAATTAGGTTCAGTAGGATCATATATACTATTTGGAATGTTTTTTTAACAGGGGCATATATAGAATTACAATTTTTTGTCTTTTCTTTTAAAAATGTTGCTAATGTCACCAATTTTTTGACAGACATTTGACAGACAATGTGACATTAGGAACAAGAAAAGCAGCATATCTTGCTTAATTCCTGAAATGTTAGAATACAAAATTGATTTAATGTTCTTTAATTGACATTGATTATATCTAAAATTAACAAAGTCATTCGTTTTGAATTAAATTAAAGTAATTTTTGAAGAAAACATTGTGTCTAACGTCACCCTTTGACGGAACATTTTGTGTCTAATGTCACCATTTGACAGAATGTATCGTGTCTAATAACACCTTTTGACGGAACATATTGTGCCTAATGTCACACACTGACGGAACACATCCTGAAAGGTTAATTAAAGTTCTGTTATTAACTGTAATTATTTCTCAGGTCAAGCAAGTCATCTATTATAGAGTATTTTAACAGAATTATTTCAGAAAACATTGTATCTAAATAGATCACACTTGAAAATAACATTGTGTCTAATGTCGCCAGCTGACGGATCATATATCGTGTTTAATGTCATCTATTGACGGAAATAGTTGTGTCAAATGTAACCAATGTTGTGATGGCTGTGCCAAATGTGCTCAACAGCAACATGAAAATAAAATGCATGGGTGTTCCACAGATCACATGTGTCGCCTGCACCATGAATATTTAAGAATTCTTGTGTTTGAAATAGAATTACAGAGTCCATATTGCACATCTACATACATTATATACTGAAGCGTGCATTCCTCTTAGTTTGATAGAAAATTCATAAAGGTTCCTTGGAACCATGTTTCTCACCTGCTCAGTAAGGTATCATTATAATCAGGACTATACTAACCAGTCAGGGGACCCAGTTGTGCAGCTGATTATAAGAATTGATTATAATCAGGCAACAAGCTGATTTAAAACATGTTAAATAAGAGTTATTGCCCCTTTAAAACACATTTTTTAATGTTACAAAGCAATGAATTCATTGTTCCAGAGATGAAGTATTATTTCTGTGAAGTAAGTAATTTGAAAAACACCCTTAGGCTTAGAATAAAATAAAATGTTTGTTAGGGCTATTCCATTTAAAATTCCCACTGGAGGTTGGAACACCAGTGAATTATTTTTCTGTTGGTGGTGGGTAAATTTCTATTGTATCCTAATAGTTTAATTATATATCTAAATTTTTTTCTCTTGGTGGGGGTATAAAAATAAGTGGCGTTCCACCCCCTGGTGGCAATTTTTACTGGAATAGCCCTTAAAAACTGATAAAATAAGGAAGCCAGATTTCGTGAATTTGAAAGGATTTATGTCATATCTGGTTTTTGGAATTAAATTTTTCACCTATTTACAGAATGTTTATGGTGTTGAGAATAATTTTCCTTTAAAGAGCTTTTGCCAACCAAGTTAATTCAGCTTTAAAATATTAAGTACATGGGGTTTAGACCCTCCTACATGACCTTTGAAAATTGATGACTTTCAGTAATAATCAGTTTAATAGCTGATTTACCATCCAGACAAATCAGGTGTACAGCTGATTTTCTTGTTTTGCAAGGAGGACAACTCTGATTCTCTATTAACTTTTCAATTTCATAAATGAACAGTTCTACAACTGGTAATAAGGAAATTTTAATGCTAGAGAATAACTAAGAATAAACTGTGTGAAAAATCAGTTCATTAACTGATAAATGATAAGAACAATCAAGTGTACAGCTGATTGTCAATTTTCATGGAAGGCAGACAACTTTTAATTACTGTTGAATAATCAGCTGCAGCACTGATAATCATAATCAGTTATGCAGCTGGATCCCCTGACTGTAACGTTTATATACTTTCTGTATTCCAAAAAATAACTGGTCTGTAAGAGTTTCAGGAATTTACCAAAATTGGAATCAAATATTTTTGCAATTTAGGAATTGAAAATGACTGTTTTCACCAAAATGTTTTTAAATTGGCATGGTTGCTAGGCAAAGTTTCAAAAAATAAAATGACCTTAAAGAGTTTCAGGAGATTTACCAAAATTGGAATCAAATATTTTTGCAATTCCATTATTGATAATTACTGATTTCATCAATATATCTTTAAAAAAGTATGGTTGCTAGGTAGAATTCCAAAAACTAATGGTCTAAGAGAGTTCCAGGAAATTTACCAAAAATCGGAATAAAAAATTTTTGCAATTTTATTCATTAAAATGTTTGTTTATTTCAAATTCACTCAAAAACCATGGTTGCTAAGAAGAATTTAAAACAAGAGTTGTCAGAAGACAACAGAGCTCGCCGGGGATTAGTGTGACCTCGATGCACAATAAACTTGAAAGGTACCATCAGAAAATTCTTATCACAAGAAAGTCACATACCAAATATAAACACCCTACCACTAAACAACTTCACTCTAGAAGCAAGATTAAAGTTTTTAAAAAATTGCCCTCAGGGCAAGGTCAAGGTCAAAATTTCTACAAATATGGTACCATCAAAAAGCTTTCATCACAAGAAAGTTGAATACCAAATATAAACACCCTAGCACTATACAACTTAATTCTAGAAGCAAGGTTAAAGCTTAAAAAAAAATTGCCCTCAGGGCAAGGTCAAGGACAAAATGTCTACAACTATGGTACCAACATAAAGCTCTCATCATAAGGAAGTTACATACCAAATATGAACACCCTACCATTAAATAACTTAATTCTAGAAGCAAGGTTCAAGTTTTTCAAAAATTGCCCTCAGGGCAAGGTCAAGGTCAAAATGTCTACAAATATGGTACCAGAAGAAAGCTCTCATCACAAGGAAGTCACATAGCAAAAATAAACACACTAGCACTAAAATCCTACCTTCTAGAGGCAAGGTTAAAGTTTTTCAAAAACTGCCCTCAGGGCAAGGTCAAGGTCAAAATGTCTACAAATATGGAACCAGAAGAAAGCTCTCATCACAAGGAATTCACATACCAAATATCAACATCCTACTTCTTCAGGTCTCAATTCCACAAGCCAGGTTAAAGTTTTGCTGACGCCGACGACGCCGACGCCGGGGGTATGACAATAGCTCTCCGGACATTCGTCCCCGCGAGCTAAAAATTGCATGTCTTGAAGAGTTTCAGGAAATTTACCAAAATTGGAATCAAATATTTTTGCAATTCCATTATTGACAATTTCTTTTTCATCAATATATTTTTAAAAAGGTATAGTTGCTAGGTAGAATTCCAAAAATTAATTGGTCTAAGAGAGTTCCAGGAAATTTACCAAAAAGTGGAATCAAAAATTTTTGCAATTTTATTCCTTAAAATATTTGTTTATTTCAAACATGTCAAATTCACTCAAAAACCATGGTTGCTAAGAAGAATTTCAAAAAATTGCATGTCTTGGACAGTTCCAGGAAATTTACCAATGTTGGAACCCTGTTTTTTTATTTCTTATGCGTTCAAAATTATGCTTGGCATCAAAGAATTGCCTTATTTTCAAAATTATACGCAAAAATTTCAAAAATTATCAGTCTTTGATATTTTCAGGAAATTTACCGAAGTTGGAACCACAATGAAAATTCCAACAGCATGTTCCATATCTGCACACTGCATGCAGCAACGTCCAATTTTAATGAAATTCTGTTAAGATACAAACACTTAATTCACTTTTATTTGTGGATTAACATTGAAACATTTAGCAAAAAACTAAGTCCAAATACACAAAAAATATGGAAAAACCAAAAAAAAAAAAAATTCCAATTTTTTCAGCTGGAAATAATTTTCTGACCATCATCTAAGTTTTGACCACTTTTCAATAAATTCCAATAAGATTCAATAACTTTATTCAACTTCTAAAAAACTTTAATCTGTGGGTTAACATTCAATTTTTTTTGCAAAAAAACTAAGTCCAAATATGGAAAAAATATGGAAAAATGAAAAAAATAAATTTCAAAATTTTCATCTGGAGGTAATTTTCAGAACATATTCTAGCTTCTGACCAGTTTTTATGATATTCCAATAAGATTTAATAACTTTATTCACCATCTAAAAAACTTTAATTTGTGGGTTAACATTTAAAAAAACTAAGTCCAAATACAGAAAAAATACGGAAAAATAAAAAAAAAATTTCCATTTTTTTTAGCTAGAGGTAATTTTCTGACCATTATCTAGCTTCTGTCCAATTTTGACACAATTCTATGAAGATTAAATGACTCTATTCTACCTATGAAAAACTTGTGCAATTGTTGACGCCGACAATGACGCCAGAATTTGGATCGCTATGTCTCGCTTCCTCGACATTCGTCGCAGGCGAGACAAAAAATACAGAACTGTACCAGAGTTGAGTATAGGGAGGCATAGTACTATAAGACTCGATAACCTACAGAAAAAGTTCAATGATCATACGGAATTCTGGAATCAAATGAAAAGAAAGGAAAACAAAATACATGATGCACATCTGCAATATACATTAAAACATTCCTGCAAACTTGGTTGAACAATATTAAGTTGTTTAGGAGGAGTTGTGGAAATTGAGACATATCCTAAACTTAAATAAACTAAAATGACTAAAGTCCAAAAATGTGTAGAGTCTGAAAAAAGGTAAAAAATACAAAGCAGTTGATCAGGAGTTGTGGATAATGGAGACGTACCCTCAAGACTCCAATAAGCTAAGAGTCATCTGACTGTACCTTCGAGGCTTAGGGCTAGAAAATGGCATTAATCCATTGATGCTGTACAAATTTTTTACAATGTTGTTGCTAACTCTGATGGGTGCAATATGTGGAGCAGATCGTACTTGCCTTCACGGCTTATCAGATGATTCTCCTGATATTTGATGGTTTCCCTCTTGTTTGGGCATTTAAATACTATTTCTGTATTTATATAATACAATGTATGTGTTTTCCATATATTGCCAGGCCATTCGGGTTGTTTCTTCTGATTTATGACAATCTTTTTTTCAAATACTCTGACAGTAGTACCTGAAAAATATTTGGCACCAACTTTTTTCTCCATTAGAATTGAATGAGGGGGAGGGGTGACACAGCTTGTCTGATCTCCCATTTCCCACATTTTTTTCACATTTCCTACCTTTTTTGGGCCTCCTTTCCCAATTCGAAAACCTTTTCTCGTTTTTCCAATCTCCCACTTGTTGATTTCCCCCAATTTTCCTAATTTTCCATCATTTTTCCCAGTTCCCTTATTTTTACTCATTTCCCTAAGGCGTGGCACCCCTCTTTAAAAACCGAAGTTTTCACATTCGAGTTGGAAGTAATGGACTATTTTTTGTTACTTTTACCTGTCTAAAATTCCATAAAAAACAATAATTCTTGTTACATTTTTCAGAAGTAGTTTCTTTATGCAACATCCCCAACAATAAGTCCGTAAAATGTCAAGATTGACACATGAAGTCCGTAGACTTGTGACGATAGAGACACAAAAGTCCAGAAAACATATCAAACATGGTTACAAATTGTAAAAAGCTTGACCAATTGTCATAGATTGACATCCCTGACATCAACATCCAGCTTGATTGATTGTATAAAAGTGGATAAAAACAATAAAACCGCTGACTCGTGTTTCAAACTTTTTTGATGCGAACGTTCCTGATCCGCGAAAATGTTTGACAGACAGCATTTGAATCATTTTTTCACCGTTCTACCTAGTCTGTCTACAAGCCCGCCATATTCAAGTAATTAAGCGCATCTTCGACTTGGAATATTTGTCGCTAAAAGGCTTTAATCGGCACGAAATAATAAAAACCTTGACAGGCGGATGTGTATAACGTCACAGGGACATTTTGACGGAATTCATGTTCTCAACATTTCAAAGACGATGTTTGGCAGTTTGGTTGGAAATAATTACCATGTGTCATAAGAATTAGATATTTTACATATTACATTTTTGAAGGATATTATTCAAATTTGATTTGAAATAACAATATGGCTCCAACACAAGGTGATCCAAAAGTGACAAAATCTGATGGACAGAATTTTGCATTCACACCATTACCTGTTTTTTAACCTTTTCAATTATGCCTTTGACCTACTAAAACACGGTATACCTTGATAGGGTACAATCAATTAATAACTTGTGTTTTATTCACTGCTGAATTTAGGGAGTATTTGTAGAAGTGAGTTGTGTCCGTCAAAAATTCCGTCAATTCTGGCAAACATTTTTATTTTTTGCTTTAACAATTCATTTTAATCATTAAGGAAACATTCTATGTGATTTTTATGATATAAATTCACAACATAATCTAAAATCAATATGGTTTTATTCTTTATTTCTATAAGAAATTCAAGGGTAAAAAATTGACGGACAAAGTCACATTAGCTACATACATTCATGGAAGTTGTCATATGTAATTCGCTGTATTATTTCAACCCCCTCCCCCTTTTGACTCGCATTTGATGGGAAATCATATTCGCTAGTAAATTGATTACTCCTATTTGAAATATTTTGCTTTTGGAGCTAGCTACAAATAATATTTACCAGCATACGATACACTGATTTAATTCTAGGTATTCAACATAAGACACTGATTATTAGAGTGCAGATATACCGGCTTGGAAATTTTCCTTGACAAGAGATGAATTTTAGACAGTGATTAATGCATCCTAAGAATTATTGTTAATGTCACTGTCATCCACTTCATTTATTTATTAGACTATTTTATTTTGCCAAATTTTATATTTTGGAAACTACTTTAAAAATTAAGTACATGATAACACCATTTCTAAATATTATACTGGCAAATAGACATTTTATATTCACGACACAAGTTATTGAGAACCAATCATGGTACAATATTATTGCTGCCACCTTCCAACTGCACTTGCCCTAAAAATGTGCAGTTAATATTTTAATGGTTTCTGAAAAACGTAATAGTTTATAAAATCTGGTAAGTGTTTCCCCTATCCGGTTCTGTAATTTATAAAACTGGAAGTTCGGAAATCGCCATTGGCAACTTTGTTGACAGTTGATTGGGACCGATTTTACTTGATCTTCGGCAATGCTTAAGTGAATACTTACACAAAACATCAGCGGTAACTGGATTCGATGCAATCTAAAAATGTTTTTCTTTGAATAAAGTGGAAGCATTCACAACAATGCTTAAAAAGGGGATCATTTCCAATGTTCGTTCTGTCAGACATCAGGACTGGTATTCCCAATGTCATTTTCTGCCCAAATGTCCGGCAGGTCCGACGAATTTCAAAAACTCTGCACAGAATTTTTTTAATAAACTGTTTTGATATGAAATGCACTGGAAATTTTCAGAATTCCAATACTTTTGACCCAAGACTGTACTTTTAAAAGTTAAAGAAAAGTTAGATGGAATTTTTTTCTCTCCACCTACCCATTTATTTGGTCATATATCTTGAGACAGTGGATATTTTGTTTTGTAGTCCTCCTTTAATTGTAGATTTAGTGGCCTTAGTTTACTTTAAGGGTCCCTATCATATTAGGCTAATCTTCTGACATTTCTAAATCTAACCCTAGAGCACAAACCCTGACCCTATCTGTAACCCAAAATCTTAACCATAACCCTTGCAGGGATGACGCTACTATATAATTTAGGGCCGCCCGGCGGCCCCATTCCCCTCTTGGCGGCCCAATTCCCCAAATATGAAAATTCCCAAACGCGGCAACGATGTTAACAAAATCCGGATCTTTTTCATTTCCGTCTCCGGTGAATCTTTCGTTCTGATCCGTATCGCCTTTTGTTAGAACCGGAAATTACTCAAACCATCACAGTAACGTCCAGAAGGTTACAATACACCATTAGTTTTCCCACAGGCGACAATAGTAACGAATCCTGCTCCGCGGAATTTGTCAAAAGAGTTTTGGCTCCAAATCGTTTTTATTATGAAAGTTCGT
Source organism: Modiolus philippinarum (assembly GCA_002080025.1). Taxonomy (NCBI): domain Eukaryota; kingdom Metazoa; phylum Mollusca; class Bivalvia; order Mytilida; family Modiolidae; genus Modiolus; species Modiolus philippinarum. The sequence continues at coordinate 14,034 of MJUU01054612.1, read as the reverse complement.
CATCTGACAAAACTTTATGCTAGAAAAAAAACAGAGGCATGCCGCAGCCTTTCTTACAGTAAATTTCGATTTTTAGTGACAACCGTCAATCTCGCAAAAAAATCCAACAAAAAATTGCGACTGAAATAAAAATTCCCTTATAAGGCAGGACAAGAATAAGGATATTATGTTAGTTCAAAAACATTACCAAGTCAATGTAGTTTCAGACAAAAAATATAATTCAAGTATATTTACAACCAATCACCGGCAGCCATGATTTTAAATCTGTATTGCATGTTATCTACATAAAATTGATGCGCCCATACCGTCTAATGGTGTATTATAACCAGAAGTAACTAAATAATGCAATTTACGCGATTTACTACCACCCGGGAAGATGAACAAAATGTCTAAGATCGCAAATGTTCATAAGGGAACATCTTGAAAGTCAGAATGCGTAAAGTGAATTGGGTTGTTATCATTCATTGTCGTGACTAAAATTCGAGACTTTCATCCATGGCTTTTGAAATACGTGGTAACGTGCAAGCGCTCCCATTGCCAAAGATACAGTTTGCACTGAAATAAAATATTGAATAGTAGTTATGACTTGAAATCAGAGTTTCTGAAACTGGGATTTTCAACTGGTTGAGAATTTGGAACTGCACTTCATATGGGTTGCTTTCATTTTTACTAATTAAAACGAAATGTGGAAATGACTTGCTGTATGATTAATGAATGAATGCATTGTCATTTCATGGAATAAGGTATATATATCATTGGGTATGAAGGGTTTAATTTTGGTGATAATATTGAAATGTGTAAGTCATCTTAATTTGCAGACATTCGAAGAATTTCTGACAGAATGTTGATTTGCTTTCATTTAGAAAAAGATCAGTACTTCTTTCGTTGATGATCAGCTTGATAAAATTCAAATCTGGTGTAATTTGAAACTATATAAAATATATTATTATATAGATTGCGGTGAAAGATTGAAATTTCTCAGTGAAATAAAAGTGATAATTAACTGTGAAATTATTTTCCATAATTTCACTCTAGGAAGTGACGTCACAATAGACGTTGTCAACGTCGTTGTTAAGTAAACGTCTCAGCGGACTAACATTGAAAACGTAGTTCATGCAATGAATCTTAAATTAAACCACCAGATATTACGGACTAGATCTATATAATAAAAACAATAACTAATCCTATATTCTGATTATCGAAAATATTCAACTTATGATCAAAAACGTTATAATTCACTCATGCACTGCGCGCATTCGTGAATTACTGCGTTATTCGATCATTCGTTGAATATTTTGCGATAATCAGAATCTCGGATTAGTTATAGTATAAGTATTAATGTTTAAAATATGTATAAAATATAGTCTTAATGCTTTGGTGTAACGATAATTTCCATTCTTCAAACTGTTGTTGTGTGTACTTACACATATTAACGTATGTTGCAGTATTTGATATATTTTCATTTTTCCCAATCGAAGTTGTCGCGATGCAAAATTCCCAATTTGTTGGTCGGGGGACCCATTTGAAAAGAGCTAAAATCATCACTGCCTTGTCTAAAAGTAACCAATGTAAATACGAAAAAATCACCACCCTACAGTATCCTAAGGTCGGTTCCCCTTAATTAAAATTATTTGTGGACGAAACCTGAATGAAAAAAGATGGGTGAAGTTAATTTTGGTCGAACATACCATGGGCCAGGATTCATTTAGAACCATGCTAGAGAAATTTTACAACTCGAGACTTGTCAGGACATGAAACATTCACTGCTTTCTCCTCACGTTAGCCAAACAAAATATATTTTGACGGGTCGTGCAATAGAATCTTGACATTTTAAATTGTGAAAGTAGTCGTGTTGACATTTTACCTTAGTGCTAGACTCATAGTTTTCGCTTCAGGTCTCTGTCAACAACGGTTGAAAATGCCGCTGTTGTTGCTAGCCTCATGAACTTTCGTAATATAATTTTCGTATTTTAGTTGATTTTTTTTGGTCATGTTTCAGTGAAACTGTAACGCTAGATATTTTGTAATATATAAAACATTCTGTTACTCGATTTTATTGTAATATGGTGTTTTTATTAAAAATCCTACTTTGAATATCTACGAAACTAATTGTTTATAATTCTCCAATAGATTGGAGCACATTTGATTTAACCTTGTCTTGATTTAACCTTGATCTTGGGTCAAGACTATCTTTTGTTAAATTTTGTTAAATTTTGCATGTTTTAGTTGCTTATCATTGTAATTATTAATATGAGACAGGTGCAACCTGAAACGCTCCCGAAAAAAATTAGATAAATTCTTACAACGAGTTCTTACATCTCATTTAAGTGGCCCTTACTCGCCCCAGTATGTTTGTCAATTTTAAAACTGAGTTAAAATTACGGTAATAATTTCAGGGAAGTATCACTCTAAGATTGACACGATTTGTGGAAATTCTTTTATTCTTGTCCTGATAAAGTTCAGAAAGTCTGTTACACAATTACAATAGGCGATAGGATTATTTTTTAGTTTTATAATCAATATGAAGATTTTGTCATTTCTCTATACATGAACTATTTACATTTTATGTGGTACATTGTCTGCGGTCACGAACTAATTAGATACTACATGTTATTCGGAATTCATTTCAACAGTATATGTATCAAGAACTAATTATATGTCCGTAAATGGATTTCCTAAAAGCATGTACATGTCTATACAATCTGTAGTCTGGTTGCCCCATTTCACTTTCATTGTTAACCCATCATTCATGTTTTTTCAGTAATAACCACATATCTCCCTGTATTCCATCATGGTATAACTTGTTCAACATAATGCCATGATTTACAGTGTCGAAAGCTTTTTCTGCGTCCACAGCCACTAGTTCTAGATCTATGTTCATTTTCTTAGAGTAGAATATTGTTTCAGAAACTATAAATGCTGCAAATTTACTGGATGCACCTTCTGTAAATCTTCTCTGTAATGGATTTTGTGTTGAAAGACGGTCCTTAATAACTGATTCTACTTGAAGTTTTGAGAAAGCATTCGTAACTACTATTCCTCTATTATTACCGGGAAGAGTTTTATCTTTTTTCTTCTTTAATACTGGTGTCAAGATTAATAGGATCTTGCATCAGGTCAGATTAAAGATCGGGCTATCTTTCACAAGTGTAAGAAATTTCGTCTTTTCTCGGGTGGAGCGTAGCGGAACGAGAGTAAAAGACGTAGAATTTCTTACACGAGTGAAAGATATCCCGATCTTTCATTTTGACCGAATGCAAGTTCCTATTTCTTCCGTAAAACACGGATAGAAATGTCTAGAAACTTATACCGTGTGAACACTGTTGTCGCCATTTGAGTGTTCCTAACATTATGACGTCAGGTGTTTTATGACGTTTAGTCATGGTTACGATTGTTGTATCACAAAAATCAACAAGTCTGGTTGGTCATTTACCGGTGTGAGATGAGGTCGCGTGCATCGATCTCACATTGGTCATCTCCCACTGTAAACCACTATTTACGGAAGAAACCACTTTTCATATTGTCAGGCATTAATAGTTCTTCAAAGATTTGGTTAATGATCTTACTTATTGATGGAGCCAGTTCTATTTTTAGCAAATTTGAAATGTTCTGCCTGGATTCCGTTTTCATCAGCTGCTTTCCAGTTGTTTAATTTTTAAATAGCTTGTTTAACTTCTATTTTAGTTACATTTCTTTGCTGTTAATTCTGATATGATTTTCAGAATGCCCTTTTTACTTCTGAACAGTTGAATGAAAAGTCTAATGAATTATTAGTCAATTCATCATTGATTTTTTTCAAAGTCTAAGTTTGGGTTTGAGGTTTTTCAGTTAAAAGATTTTTATAGTGGTCAATCCATTCAGTGTCAGAAATAGAACTTGCAGGTTGATTGTTATATTTCTTTATCTTATTAAGAAATTTCCAAAATTGTTTGAAATCCTTTGGATTCAGCTGGTTAATATGTTCTTAAAAGGAGTTCTAAAATTGTTTTTTAAGAATCTTTTTATGTTTGTTACATTCTTTAGCACATCTGAAATAAGTTTGACGTTGCCAGATGTTTCTAGGATCTTTATGCAATTTTCCCCCTAGAGAACGTACTTCTCTTCGCAATGTTAAGCAATCAGATGACATCCAAGGTTTTTTGGGTTTCACTTTTTTAATCTTATGGATTTTAGCTAGTGATTTTTTTAATTCAACAGTTATAGATGCTGTATTCAGATACATATCACTAGTTTTTGATACCAATGTGTCAATATCTATATCATTTTCATCATCTAAAATTGAGTTTAATTTTAATATACTATCAACTGATTAATCTTCAAGTAAAGCATCTCTAAATGGGTTTCTAGCAGAATGTTCCCATTCATACTGACCAAGAGGTAAATTAATCTTCTTAATACCTTGGATTGATTGATTTCAAAGCAACATATATGAGACAGTGATCTGAAAATTCTACAGGTGCATTTACCTTGAAATATAACACATTATAAAATACTGTTGTGGATGCTAACATATAGTCAACTGTACTTTGTCCATTATAATTAAAAATGTGAAATATCCTAAAGAGTCACCAAGAAACCTTCCATTCAGAAACTGAAGATGAAGGTCTTTACATATATCTTTTAACAATTTACCGTGTAGATTATGAACACTATCTAACTGTTCGCGGTGGATTGGGATATCTATTGGATAATCACAAGGAACAGGACAATCAGTAAAATTATGGTCATCATTACCAACAAAGTCTAAAAGTCCACATGTTCGGGCATTAAAGTCACCACATATCGAGGTCTCACACTGATTGTTAAATTTAAGGATCTTGGTATTGAGTTTTGAAAATTCCAACTCAAGGTCATCTTTTGAGTTATATGGTTTGATATAACAAAAACAAAGGAAAAGAGTTTTTTCCAAACCAAAAGTTTGTTTATCAAGTTTGAACCAAATTGAAAATTTTGATCTATGAACTTAAGTTATACCTTTGCTAATGTTGGGTTTACAATAAACCTCCAGAGGGTCATCCCCTTCTTTTCTTTTTACTCGGTTTTATTACGATTGGGGTGGTGAATCCAGGGAGGTTTCCTGCTGAATCATTTAAGGTTTCTGCTAAACCAATAACATCAAAATTGTTTACCCACGATTGAAAATCATCATCTTCACATTTTTTGGTAATTTATGCCATGTACATTCAAAAACAAATTTTTAACATACTAACTTTTTTAAGAAGAATTGATAAATTACAAAAGTCACAAGCAAGCAACTATTAAAATTATATGATCTGAAAGTATCATTAATTATATTGGACATATATACTGGTATTATATGCACATTTTAATATTAATTTACAAGCTCCTTGTTTAGTTGTTCAAATTTTTTATCTATATGATAATTGATGTGTATGCTATCAAATCAATACGGTGATTCCGTTGATTTACCTGTAGTGAGAGACTTATCAGTTATTTACCTGTTATATGATTAGACCCTGAAATTCAATTACTAAGTATATTCTAAGATTCAGATTTGAATATTGTTTATTGGGGTATGTTTTGTATAATTAAATTATACGTTTGTTGTTTTTAGTGACATGCATACCACCTATTGATTTTTTTATCACCTTAATTAAATTTACCTGGACAAACATCTTGAAGTGACCGGTCTCGAGGGATTATGCATTGTTGCAACATTAAAGAGCAAAAAGTTAAGGTAACATGCTCAGATCTTAGATACCCTTCAAACCTAATAAATTGCTTCATTGGTTAAATACAAGTGTTCCGTTTATCGCAAAAAGCAAATTTTGCAAATGCAAAATACACAAATGGCATGCAAGCAATACACATAATATTTGAAAAGGCATGGGTGGAAAGGGGTCAAATGCATTTTTTTTTATTTCATTTCATTTTTATTTAAAAGTCATATTGAATATATATATACATGTATATAGAAATAACAATAACAAACAAACATAAAAAAAACAACCAAACAAATAGAAAAATGAAGGGAAAAAATCAAAAATCAAAACAGACAAAAAGCAAAAAAAAAATAAAAAAATAAATAAATAAATAAATAAAAGAAAAATTAAAAATTGAATGAATATATAAGAGAATAGAAACATTTTAATGTTTTGTAAAAAAAAGCTCATGAACATACACTTGAAAATATGAAAGGAAATGGTGATTTAGGTATTTAAAAAAAAAAATGTTCATTTTGCTTTTTGTTTTTTGTTTTTGTTTTTTTTTGTTTTTTTTTTGTTTTTTT
>MJUU01054610.1:0-23100 GCA_002080025.1 Modiolus philippinarum | reverse complement strand
AGACAAATAAATACAGCATTCAGTCATATTGTAAATTTATATCTATCCAATTTTATCTGAGTATTTCTTAAGAAGGATAAAGTTAAATATGCGCACTTAAATGCAAAACAATTACTTCATTTTTAGCTATTTTTAAGATCTAAAATAGATAAATACAAATTTACTCGTCCGTATAGACAGACCAAAAATATATAAACATGTTGTAACTATTCTGCAGTATAGAGAAAATTTTCCATGGGAAAACCTTTCAATTTGAATAAATGATCACATAGGTACAATTATATGATAATAGGTGTTAAAAACATTGATTGACATTAAAATGAGAAAAAACTGGATGTGTATAAGGATAAACAAAATGGAACAATGTTTTCATTGTTGTTCTTCATCTTGAAGTCACCACGAGGCCTTCAGCAAAGTGCAAATGCTCTTTCCTCAGAGTAAGTTCAAGACGGCCGCTAGCATCGGTTTGAGCGGAATTCACTTGCTAGATATTGAACAACGCTACATCCAGATATTGAACAACGCCACATCCATGTATCCTATGTTTTACATCCTTTTTGTCATGAATGCGGGGTCGTCAACAAGCATAACATATCCCGCGAAGTACTCTTACAAACACTGCACTCTGTTGCCCGACAAATGTGACCAATATACAATACAACACATAGGGCACTCATCGAGTTGATTGTAAGAAAACTTGGCAAGTGAAATCGGGAAATGTGGGCAATTTAAATACAGATGGCCAGAAAAATAGTTTAGTTTTTAATTTTTAAAACCAAGAAAGCTAAATGACCATAAGTTGTTCATTAAAATTCTCCACTTAGACATTCTAGATGTGTTGGGGATGGTCTGCATGTTTAGACATTTTACCGAATTTAAAGAATATAGTGAGTGAATTCTAGAGTTTCAGAATTTCCTCTTTATATTGAATATTTTATCTTCAAAACCACAAAAGGGTATAATCTATAAAAAAAAATTCACTACGATTGATATTTAAAATTTCTGCTTAAAAATAATAATTTGTCGTCTGTTCGCACTATCGTACGTAGATTTCAATATACTAATATGAATACAATTAAAAATTTAGTTTATAATGTGAATACATAGGCAAACGACTACCAATGCAAAAAGCGAAGAAGAAGAAAATTCTTAGATCGAAAAAAAAACGAAAAAAAAACAGCGACTTAAGGTAGTTCGATCCTAATAAAAATTTCAGACAGAATGTTTTTCTTTTAAGATATTTTGTAGGTCTTAACGTATATATTCAAAAAAATAAAATAAAAATGATATGTCACCGATCATCTTTTCCCGTTATCTGGCTTTGAATATTATGCCAAATTCAGTATTTTTCAGCAATATTTACAAAGAATATATAGGGAACTGTGATAACATGCTTATTAATTATCTATCATATAAAATAAATATCAGACAGATTTTTTTTATTTTTTGATATTTCAGAGATATACACTTAAGCTATCTGTTACGCTGAAAAAATCTATATGTCACCGTTCGATTAAGAGAGATATTTTATATAGTTAACGAAATAGACAATATTTACGGGAAAAAGGAGCTAATTTGCGGGAAAGTGTATGTCAATCTATTATGACGTCACAGTGAATAGGCCAATACAGGAACATTCCGGTTTGAAAATCAAGTCAATTCCGCATCCGACTCGTGTTTCGCAAATGCGCCAATTGAATGCGCCGTGTATTAGTGTGGAACTACCTTAAATCCAACACGAAATTGAAACAGCATGAAAAAGACAAAAAAAAACACACACAAATAAGATGAACAAAAGCCACAGCATTAAAACATAAAGTGGTATTATCAGGTGCTTTGGATATATGAAATGTAGAAGCCATCGGTCTGGAATGTGGGAATATTATGTTCAAAACGGGACGTTCACCATTTGAAAGAAGAAATCGTTATTTTTTAGGTAAAGTTTTGTTTACAGACATCCATAAGTAAAGGTATGATGCTGATGGCAAATGAGTGGTCTCTTTTATTTCGGATTGTGTATGTACACGGGCACCAATCTCACAACTTATAACATTTTGTTATGAAAGAAAAATCGTGTTGATAATATACTGTTATGATAGATGATATCGAGTTCACCGCTTCGAAATGCAAGTACCAACATTTATCATCGTATTACCCGTAAAGTACTTTTGTTTTTAAAAATCGAAGAATGTAGTTGGATTGCTATTTAGTCAAGGATGATATACATACAAAATTCGTACTAAACGGTAACATATTGTTTGCTGAATTACTGTTTTTGTGGGGTTGAACATGTCAAATTTTTGACAAACCAAATTCGTCTTTTTTTCAAAATCAGCATTATTTAATACATAAATTGTTATACGTCCGATTGTAATATTTACACTTTTTGCCTTGATATGTTCCTTTGACATTAAAAAAGATCATATTTTATCTGACATTATAGATTTTGTGAATCGTTATGAGTGATGACATCAGGTTATGAGTTGTGGGATGTGTTATGAGTGATGTGACTAAGGGACAATGTAAAATCGCCACCCCACTTCCAAGCTACGAATATTATTTTGATAGTGGTTTCAATATAATTTTACATTAGAAAAAAAAACATTTTTTAAATGTTAGTGTCTTCTAACTGTACCTTTTGGCAGATCTTAATTACAGTGCTTACATAGATACCTGGGACATCAAAATATCGTATCATATTGGATATAAAAATTGATTTGGAAAAGTAGTATCGTTTTAGCTCACCTTCTCTATAGCCAGGATGACCTTCTCCAGTCACCGGTGTCCGTCTGTCCGTCATTACTTTTTTCATTTAAAAGTCTTCTCCTATGAAACAATGACCCAATGGTTTCCCTTCAAAGTTTGTCATTTTTATTTTCGTGCCTCATCTAAGATGGCCACCAACAGGTAAAATATTTCACCATAACTCTAAAGGAAATCCATTCCAAGATATCCGAAACAACTGAGCCAATCGGAATCAAACTAAGTTGCAATAGCCCTTATTGGTCCCCTTTAAAGTGTGTGATTTTTATGTTCGTACTTTATCCGAGATGGCCACCAGCTGGTAGCTCAATTTATTATATGACATTATGATAAAATGCATACAAATATCTTCTGTTCTGAAACTATTGAGCCAGTTGGAAACATGGTCACAATAATTCTGAAGTGGTCAACTTCAAAATTTGTTATTTTTATGTCCTTACTTTATCCAAGATTGTCGCCAGCGACGAACATAATTTAACACCTGACCCTATGGAAAATACATTCAAAGAAATCCTCTGAAACCACTGCTTGAAAAATTTTCTTTTGCCTCTTTTGGGATAATTCTGCTTGCTTTATTTTGAAGATACTTCAAACGTATGTAAGTTGTTCATTACAAAAATCGTGCAAGTTCGATAATTTGTGAATGAAATAACATACTATCTTTAAACTTGATAAGCAAGTTGTTAACTGCAAGTAATGACCGTGTTTGATTTCCTTTTTAAGAACCAAGTGATTCTAGAGTTATGCTCTTGAAATTTTGACATTTTGGGGTTTCTGAAACAATGGCAGTAGAAAACCGAAGGAACAAAGAACAAGATTACATAAATCAAAGTCCAGAGACAGGGCAAAAGACCCGTTACTTTTAAGTGATATTGCAAACAAAGTCAGACCAAATTCAATTTCTGTTTGCGAGCTTAAAGTGTTTCTGGTGTTATGCCCCTTGAAACTTTGAAAAAAAATGCAAATTTTGAGGTTTCCGACCAAAAGCGTCTGAACGAAATTACAGACAGTTTTCAATTTTGGTCTGTAAGTTATTTTTCAAAAACTCAGGCAAATTTTAGTTTCAGAGGTTCAAGTGGTTCTGGAGTGATGCTCTTTAAAACTTCCGAATTCAGTCCTTTCCAGGTCAACAAAAATACATAACGTCTTCAAAATTGTTATCAAAGTTGCGTTTCTCTTATGTCAGTCCATGTATTTTTTTAATTTTCGATTCAGAGAGTGTTTTTTTTTGGGAAAAGCACCTTGAAATGTTTGCCAAAAAAGTGAGGTTGCTATTTTACTCTTTTCTTTATTTGATTTTGCTCATATTGATGCATGTCTTAAACTTACTATGAGGTATGAGCAAAGCTCACTGTTGAAGACCTCATGGTGACTTCAAGATGAAGAACAACAATAAAAGCGTTGTTCCTTTGCTTGTTTTTTACCATGTATTTGTAGAGACTTTGTCTCATGTGCATTTACTCCATATCCTTTCATTCACCATGTGAAGTTTGACATTAGACCACCTTTATATAATAAATGCATTAATAATGTGATTTGTTGGAATTATTCATGGTCAGAAATAAAAACTTCTCGTGTAATACGATTATAGTTAGTATTCATCACTTGAGAGTTATTTTCTGAGGCGGTGATTTTACTTTGTCCTTTAGTCACATCACTCATAAAATATCCCACAACTCATAACCTGATATCATCACTCATAACGATCCCTTTTTAGTGTCAAAAGAACAAATCAAGGCAAAAGTGTAAATATTACAATCGAATGTATCACAATATATGTCCGTGATATATGATGAAGTTTATCCTTCAGGTAGTTTCCACCTTTGATTGAAAGGAATGAGAATTTCATAAAATTTTAACTTATGTTTACGGATGAATGAGAGATTGATAAAAAAGTTAACAGGATTTTAGAAAAAAAAAATCATTCATAAAGAATAACACATTGAAATCATTCATAAAGAATAACACACTGAAATAACACATTGAAATACTTTTGTCATTCAAAGAAACACAAATTATATCCCTTGGTTCTTTCAATATCTATTCCTTACTAATAGGCTAAAAATTACATAGATGAAGCGTTGCTTGACATCAAGCAATAAATTCCGCTCAAAGCTGTGCTAGTGGCCGTTTTGAACTTACTACGAGATATGAAAATAGCTCATTGTTGCAGGCCTCATGGTGATTACAAGTGAACAACCATAAAGGCTTTAATCTATTGATTGGCTTAATAAAGACTTAGTCTTATGTACATTAACTCCATATCCATTCCTTGTTTACTTTATTCATGAAATGACACCTCACAGTTTAACGGTCATCGTCGTAATCTTGTGGACCCTATGGGATATCTGTTTCCCGGATGACGGCAGATATTTTGTCTTAACAACTTTAATTAACTTTTCCGCTACTTAATTTGACTTCATTAAGTTAATTGACAAATTCAACACGGCATGTGCCTTATCAGAAACAGGATATGCTTACTCAAAAGATTACCTCCATCCATCGTAGTTTTGTCCTTGCCTATATTTGATATTATACAATTATAGCCTATTAATGAGGTCAATGCAGACATTTATCGACATGAGACAGATATATTGACCGAGGACGTAGTCCGAGTGTCAATATACCTTTCTCATGTCAATAAATTTCTGCATTGACCGAATTCAATAGGCTATAATAGTTTTATTATTTTCCAAATTTACGAATTTTTATAGAGACTTGTGTTAATGATTGTTAATCATTGAAATCTCAATTTTATATGTTTGCTTATTCAATTTTTTTTTACATCCATATTTTCAAAGAGATTCATGGAGCTAAATATACGCCTGTTTTGAATATTTGAAATAGACAAAGCAATGATTTTTTTTTTAGAAATTTTGCAATTAAATAAAAGAAACTTTTGATTAATTATCTATTTTCAGTCTCAGGTCAATACGTAGTTTATACGTAAAGTCAATTCGTCTCTTATCCCTTATATTTAATTATAATGTAAAACTGATCTATTTCTAGCAGAGGTCACTACGTAAAGTCAATTCTTAGATTTATTGACAACTCTAAGAAATATACAAGATCATGTGACCTCAACTGAACTAATCACTGGACTCTAAAAATATAGGAAAATAATAATATTGATTATTCGGATTTCGGATTTTATGCATTTCACACATTTTTTGAAATTATGGATTTCCTTTGTTTGGGTTCTAGTGCTGCTGATGAGGAATAAATTTCCGAAATGGCCACATAGCTCAATAAAATTAATTGCAGTTGGAGTTAAGATATGTGTTATGGTCTCATGTTCATTTCCTCAATATCCTTTCGTAAAATAAAATATCTAATCTCGCTCTTGGTCTAAATTAGGCCCGTATTCTTCATCTTCATTTTTTTTTAATTTGAACTGACAGTACAATTACTTTACTTATGTGTACTTTTTTATATTTTCTAAGATTTTTATTGACTCGTGTAAGGAAATATTTTGAGACAGGATGCAACCAGCAAATTTAATAAAATCAAGAGGAGGCGTTGTATCGAAATGTATTTAACTAGTAACAGGTATCGGTCGCATAGTAGTAGAAAAAAAGACTTTGCTCATGTAATTTTGGAAACGGATTTTTTTTCCTCATTCATTCTTAAACAGAAAGGTATCCTAATATTGGTCATTCAATAAAACTGGTTCGAATCTTCTAAGAGGTGATCCTGATGCCAAAAGTGGGTATCTAATAAATCTGTTGCAGATATTGAAATAAAAGGGACAACAGGAAACACCTACAATGGCTGAAAATTACAATTACATGCCACAATATGCTAGGGAACTACACAGAAACACAAATAAGACAAAAGACAAACGTAAACAACGATAGGAACTCGGGACAGCCGGACTTGGTACCGGCACTAGCAAAAGTCAGCGGTAGGGTTAAACCGGTTTATGTTTACCCAAACCTCCCCTTTATCTGTCCCGTTTCCCTATTGTTTACATTGTAGTAAACATACGAATGAAACCAAATACAGATAGACTTCTAACTCCATGACCACAATCTTGAAAGGCGAGAATATGACAATGCATGATTTTGAAAGATGGGTCAAGGGGTGCTCGCCGCTAACTTGCGGGCTAGCTAAAGGAGCCTAGTCTGCTGGTAAAACTGTAAAATCGAACTCAAAACTTCCCGCAGGACTTGGTCAAATATCATCATATGTTTCAGTAGACATCGGCAGTATCATTGAGAGGCCAGTAAGTATGTAAAATTTTCAGGTCACTAGATCTCAAAGCTAATTTAACGGATGAAAGCAGGGTACCTTGTCGATATCCCCTATTACGTAAAGAATGTAGGTTATGTCCAAGCTTTTCTGGATTTTTAATCAGTTTCTGGCATTTTTTTAACAACATTACAGTAAAAACGAGGATTATAAATGTCTTAGTAATAAGCTGTTTGCGAGTAACGCCATATTTAGATATTAAATATTCATATCTGTTATAATACTTCTTAAAGGCATTTAACGACATTTTAAAAGGAAACAAAAACTATACTGGGGAATAAGGATTATTTACTCTACTTGTTGATGAGGATAATGAATTTGTGAACGCAAAGTTGAAAGTTGAAAAAGAAAATATTTTTTGGTATCAATTTTGCAAACTATTCTGATAGGTCAGATGAAGTTTGACACTGAAGTTTGCTCTTACATATAATTTTGTTGAATGGACAATTAATATGCAATGAAATAAAAGCCATATTTACAAACCGGTATCAAGAAACTAGTGCTAGAAAATCTTGACCTAGACGCAAACTTACAATTGAACTAATTCTTTGCTTTATTGTGTAAAACATTCAGTATGCTTCCTCGCTTGTGGAACAAACAGGCGTCATTTTTAGGACAGTCCACTACTGTTTAACTGTCACTTTCTCCATTGCGTGTCCCACCCAATTGCCTATGTAATCAAAACAAAACTTTAATTAAGACTGAACTTCGTTCTGGTCTCTTTTCGTGGGTGTGTAAATTCTTTTTTATTTTTTCCAAAGATTATGATGTAATGACATTTGCATACATTTTTGTGACTCCTTTCACCAACGTTCAGAAATTTGGAAAGTTCCCGAATTTGTCTTAAAAAGTGGCTTAAAACGGCGTTTACTGAAAAATTGAAACAAAAAACTTTTAATTCAACTTTTTTATTGTATACGGAAGTCCGTTAGTGCCAGGTGGTGTTTTATTTTTATCTCGTTATAACGACTTAGTATCTCGTTATAACGACATAGTATCTCGTTTTAACGACATAATATCTCGTTATAACGACAAAGTATCTCGTTATAACGACTCAGTATCTCGTTATAACGACTTAGTATCTCGTTATAACGACATATTATCTCGTTATAACGACTTAGTATCTCGTTATAACGACATAGTATCTCGTTATAACGACATATTATCTCGTTATAACGACTTAGCATCTCGTTATAACGACTTAGTATCTCGTTATAACGACATATTATCTCGTTATAACGACTTATTATCTCGTTATAACGACTTGATATCTCGACTTAGTATCTCGTTATAACGACTTGATATCTCGACTTAGTATCTCGTTATAACGACTTAGTTGTTTAGACTTATACTAGAACGAGGCTTTCCCATAATTCGCGTCTGTGATATAAAACCACTTCTTTAAAAATCCTCTTTAGTGAATTCATGCGTATGAAAATGTTGTGAATCTGTGAAAGGCATTCTAAAATTTCAGCGTAACCGAGTCCCAAATCAAAATAAAACCCGCAAATGACTTCCCGTTGTGCCATCTGGAATAAAGAAATATATAAATGTATAAAGATATTTTATGATGTTTATATATTGGTTTTTGATTAAAACTAAAGGGAAAGTGAAAGTGTCTTTAAAACTGGAGGATCGCCTCAGCCTGTATCACCCACCTTGTGTATAGTAGTTTAGTGGCCAAGTCATTCCCAAGAAGATTTATGTAACATGTAAGGACTATTGATTGTGACTATTGTGATTAAACCCCATGGAAAGAATGTTTCAAAATCTACTTCTCTTAACTACTTGGCCAATTAAAACAAAACTGGGCTATAATATTCCTTAGATAGTCCCCTTTAAAATTGTGTCATTTGGACTCGTACCCGATCCAACATGGCTGCCAGTGGGGACTGAAATTTCACATTTGATCATGCTATGGGAAAATTTTTCCTACACTTGGCTATTATAGACCAGGTGAGCGATAAAGGCTGAGTTGAGCCTCTAATTAGCCCCGAGTTACCTCTTAAACATGTTTTTTTTCCATCAAAATGTAAATACTCATTTCAAACATAGAAAACTTTTGTAAAAAATTAGATTTTCTTCTTAATCACCAAGGACTTATGCTAGTTTTACACTGCCGATCAGATCAACCATGCTGTTTTATCTCGATGTACGTCATAAAATTCATTGATCGAGCTAGCTCACGACGTCCACTCGACCTTAACCCGATTTTACACGACTATCACAGGACCATTCTCGATTTCTAGATACGGTTCAAGTACGACTTATGCTCGACCCTCATTCGACCAACCAGACTTTGTCAGATTACGCCAGATTACGTACAAATCATAACCCGATTTGTCTTTGATTAACTAGACCTGGTCGGAGGAATATCGTGAAATGGTCGAGTGCTCTCGAGTTTTGTCCTGTTAGTACATGGGAATAAAATGTTAAAATTCAGAGACAGTTCAGTATGGTGGTGGAGCAGCAAAAGTTGTGGCCCGGGTGGCTAATGCTTCATAGAAAAGATGATAACTGTAACAGATCTAGAGTAGCAGAGAAAAGAAGGAACGTAGTTTGGGTTAGATAATAGCAAATGCTTCAAAGTCATCATTATAGAGGAATGAATGTTCACTTTAACATACTAGCAGGCCATCCTCCTCATCATGCGTCAGAATGCGACTGTGTGATTTTCCTGTCATTACATGTAAGACTAATCTGATACATAAAAAAGAAGACATATCATCACATGATATCGATGGTACAAGACTTACAGTTGTTTCCGTGCAAAGCTTTAAACCAGCTTTCTTTAGAAATATCCGGCTTAAGTAAAGTGAAAATGAAAGTGGCGAGCGGCTGCCTATTGGGTACAAATCATTTACCCGGTTCAATTCTTAAAGATTTGTTTTTTATCCTCTAGTACATGTTACAAATGTTTCGCGTTTTTGATGTAATTTAGCTTGAATCCTATCCTGTGATTAGAGTAACAATCTGCCCGGAAGAAACTTGAATTAATGTATTTAGTTTATATATACTCTTTCTGGAGTGTGTATATTAGGTGCATCTTGGATTCAATTTCAAATTTTGTCAGCATAGCTGGTTGGTTTAATTAAAGCCCTCTGCAAGTCATCCTTTAATTCTACTAGTAGCATGCACAATCTGGTATTCTTTTCTATAATTATGATGTAGCAAGGTTGGGGCTTTTCCATAATTTTGTGTCCGTTATCTATGAACTTTGCATTCAAATGTATTCTACTCAGAAACCGCCATTTCATGATAGACATCGATTGATTCAAGCAAAAAAAACCGTCTTGTCTGTTTCTAATCAAATAAAACCGCCAACTGGGAATGTCGTTATAAATTGGATCTCATGAGAAAACTCCTTCCATCGTTACCTCTGAGAGCCAATAAGACCAAACTTGTTACGATTGCCAATGGATGGTCTCTTTTCAAAATAGTGTCTGCCATATCGTCGACTAATACAAGATGACCTCCAAAGGGGGACAAAGTTTAATATTGTACCAGAAGGATTTTCGATTGACCAATTGCAGCCAAAATTGGTCAAAATAGTCCTTGGATTCCGTCCCTTATAAAATATTATCTATCTCGTCTGCATGCAATCAAAGTAGCCGACAACAGGGAGCATAATTCATTATTCGACCGTACCTAGATATTCATTCATATATTTTCTAATCTGAAACTACTTTGCCGGTTGGCCAAAATTTAAAGCAATAGTTCTTGTCTGGTCCTCACTTAAGAAACTTTCAGGCAGATTCACATCATAACAAAGATGATCATCAGCCAAACTTGATCAGAGTAGTGGTTGGATGGCTCCTTTAAACTTGAAGAAAGGTCCTAGTGAGTCACTGGGGATCTTGAAAGCCACGTGTTGTTCTATTGTGAAAAAGGTGTCATGCTGTCGTGTAAAATCGAGTAAAGGTCTTGAGTAGTCGAGTAGAAGTCTGATACAGGTCGGGAATAAATCGGGTTACGGTCGACAAAATCTTATACAGGTAAAAGGAAAGAATCATGTTAGTCGAGTAATGATCGAGTACTAATTGGCTTGATCTGGAAGCGACTCTGCATAAATTTAGAGGTAAATAAGTCAAAGTCAGGTAGAGAAATCGGAATGGTCGGCTATAATTTTGAAACTCGTTCAAGACCGATCACTTTTCGACCTCTTCACGACAACCTCGATCAAACCCCCATTGATTCCCGACCTGTTCACGACATATAATGCACACGACCTCTTCACGATATTTTTTGACATGTCAAAAATATTCGGGAACACAGCAGAGATAGTAAGATTGCCCCGATTTGGTTAGTAGACCGAAAACGAGCATTCAAGATCAGTGTACCGACCGATGAATATTCATGAATATTCATAGATCGAGTTCGGTCGATTTGCCTTGATCGGCAGTGTAAACCTACCAATACAAGGTTAATTAACTTTATAATTGCTGTTATTTGTAAGGCATTGTCCGTCTGTCCTTCCGTCAACATTTTTTAAATATATAAAAAAAAATATATGAGATTTTAGCCCTTGATCTTCTACTAAAATTTTCACTAACTATCAGAATAGAAACTTGTGGTTTTGTTCAATTGGCTAAGTCGCATTTTTTGGAAAACAAAGGAAAATAAATCCTGTATATATGACTTTTTTATTCTTAACCACGGTGATTTGGCATATGTTTTATCAATTTACACATGACCTTTAGGGAATAAAAGATGAAAAAAAAAATCAGAGAAAAGGGCTATCAGTCTATGCCTTAAAATAACAGACTAGAAAGTATGCTTTTGGGTAATAAATTGAATAAGTAATCCGGGATGAAATGTCTGAGCACAATGACATTTTACTACAAATAGCAAAACAATGCGTTCCTGGGTGCCAATAAACATGTTTTTGACATATATCATTTTGGGTATACCATCAGTTTCACAGAAAGTTTGTAAAATATCACTTGAAGGGTGATTCTAAAACGTGTAAGGGAACGGAACGATTTCGTTTCTTCTTTTAGTAAGTATCGTATGAATATTTTGTAATTCAAGAAACGAAACAGTTCGTTTCGTTTCGTTTCGGTTCATTTCTGTATTTTAGTTTCGTTTCTTGATTTTTTCATCCTGTGTAAAAGGGGCAAAGGTTCTTGGTGTAAAGTCTTTCATTCCAGCTTTATTTTTGAGAAGCACTCTGAAAGAAGCTGCTTTTCCCGTTCATGGGTTATTTTTTTCTATAGTCCTGTGTCATGAATAAATTCATGCATTAATAAAGTTATTTATTCTAACCTAGCTCGTGCAATTTTTTTTCGAACAATCTCGATTCCCTGTTCTTGATAAACTGGAGTATCGTGTGCGTTTTTGTGACATGTACATTCACTCCATATCATTTTATTTTTCCTATTTAGAACATATATTTAACGGCTTCATTGACAATTGGAATGGATCCGACGAAAGATGAAAATTAATGAAGCATTTCGAACATAGGACCTTCAACTTGGGGGCGAGAATTGCCCCACCCAATTGCATTGGTCTTGTTGTAGGCCATAAAGTCGAAATTTGTTGGAAATGTCTTTATTCTTTATCTTTTATTCTGTACATTTGTCTTTTGTACCTCTTATTAATGACCTTGGCTCACCCAGCCCATGCCAAAATAAGCTTTTGTCATCACTTACGTTGTCTCTGAAATTAATTAGCCACTTGGAACCAAACTTTGTCACAATAGTCCTAAGATGGTCCCTTTAAAAACACTTTACCTCAACCAAGATGGCTGTCATGCAGCGGGTATCATAGCGTAACACTGAACCTTATAAAAACAAATTCAAAGATCTTTTTCTTCTAAAACTACTTGACAAATTAGAACCAAACTTGGTCATAATAGTCCTTATATGGTCCCCTATAAAAATGGTGTTTTTCAGGTCCACACTAAATTCATGATGGCTGCCAGCGGGAAACATAGTTTAATATTGGACCCATTGGGAACAATTTCAAAGATCTGTTCCTCTGAAACTACTTGACCAATTGAATCTGAACTTAGTCACAAAGGTCCGAAGATGGGTCTTTTTGAAAATTTGCGTCGGTGATCTTATTATCTGTTCAATAACAATTGGTTACTTAGCTAAGTCGTTATAATGAGATACTAAGTCGTTTTAACGAGATACTAAATCGTTATAACAAGTTAGCTAAGTCGTTATAACGAGATACTAAGTCGTTATAACGAGTTAGCTAAGTCGTTATAACGAGTTAGCTAAGTCGTTATAACGAGATACTAAGTCGTTATAACGAGATACTAAGTCGTTATAACGAGATAAAAATAAAACACCACCTGGCACTAACGGACTTCCGTAATTTTACCATGTATTTATAGGTATTTTTTTATTCCCATGAACATTTACTCCATATCCCTTAATTGTTCATTTAGTAACAAATAATTTGTAACTTTGAACGACATTATTCAGATGCAGTTTCTTTTCTATAGTAAATTAAATTTTCGTCTACTGATACTTATATTTATAAAATATTAATGAAATGGGTAAATTAAGCATGTGACGAAAAATGAAATTCACTATGGGATTATTGCCGAAACCATTTTAAATGTCTTTTGATGGTTAAGTGTGATGATAGATACATGTACCACTTTTATTGCGAAACCACGTCGAATATTGAACCTTTTCAGCAAACTCCTGTTCCATGAAAGGGAGATAATTTGTATAGAAATAATAGGAAATACTCAGTCTTTTGCAATTTATTCGAAAGTATGTTCGGTAACCCCAAATGTTTTTNATGCACCTTCTTTTTTAAAGTAAATTAAATTTTCGTCTACTGATACTTATATTTATAAAATATTAAATATTAATGAAATGGGTAAATTAAGCATGTGACGAAAAATGAAATTCACTATGGGATTAATGCCGAATCAATTTTAAATGTCTTATGATGGTTAAGTGTGATGATAGATACATGTATCACTTTTATTGCGAAACCACGTAGAATATTGAACCTTTTCAGCAAACTCCTGTTGCGTGAAAGGGAGATAATTTGTATAGAAATAATAGGAAATACTCAGTCTTTTGCAATTTTTTCGAAAGTATGTTCGGTAACCCAAAATGTTTTTCATTGAAATTGAAGGACAATATATAAGCTAATGATTTACCAAATTGTAAAAATTCTATCTGATGTAACTAAATCAAATTAAAATTCTGTTAAAATTCGTAAATTTTTCTATTATTTCAACCAAAAAAAGGGGATTTTTACATGACATATGTCATTCTTATATGGCCGTTGACCTTCATTTTATTTTATTTTTTGTATGCTCTATCCAAATCATGAAAACATCAGAAAATTATATCTGACAGATTTTAGACACCAGACCACCTTAAGGTGGAGTCAATATATTTTTTAATGATCACTAAAACAAGTTTGTCTTGGATGGAGAATGATACAATATATAAAATAAAATTTGTATTTTCACATACATATGGCGATAGACCACTTAAAATTTTACCCGTACACCAAAAATACCAAACAGAATTGAAATTGTCAAGAGTCGAATTTTTAAAGGGAAAACACACCGGGGGCAAAACCACCGAAAAAAGGTTAACCGTAATGGTCCTGAATTTATCCAGGCATTTCAAAGAATTGGTTAAACTTGTATTGTGGCGCCCCACATCACCCCCCTTATTTTCGGTATTGAACGCTACACTGAACCCTGTCAACATTAAAATAAACTTAAACCTTTCCAAACCAAACTCTTCTTGTAAACATATAAGAACCATGCATATCAAGAACTTGTGTAAATCGAAGCATTAATTTTCCTTCCCACATTTGCACAGTTCAGGAATGTCTCACTACCATTTTCAGTAAATGACCTTACCTTCATTACTAGATAAAATTTGTCAAGGATCACATATCCACGATGCTTTACAGTTCCTTCCACACCTGTCGATATTAATTTGTGGATTTGGAAAATCCTCTTTTCTCCATTTAGTTTCATTTGTATTCAAGGGTATACATCCCTGTTTGGTGCTATTAACTGGAAACTGCCCAATGTACAGTTGTAAAATCAAAAAGCCAACAATAGACAAATAAATACAGCATTCAGTCATATTGTAAATTTATATCTATCCTATTTTATCTGAGTATTTTTTAAGAAAGATCAAGATAAATATGCGCACTTAAATGCAAAACAATTACTTCATTTTTAGCTATTTTTTCAGATTTAAATACAAATTCACTCGTCCGTATAGACCAAACAAAATTATATAAACATGTTGTAACTATTCTGCAGTATAGAGAAAATTTACAATGGGAAAACCTTTCAAATTGAATAAATGATTACATAGGAACAATTATATGAAGAAGTTGCTAAAAACATTGATTGACATTTAAATGAGAAAAAAACTGGATGTGTATAAGGATATACAAAATGGAACAATGTTTTTATTGTTGTTCTTCATCTTGTAGTCACCACGAGGCCTTCAAGCAAGATGAAATGCTCTTCCCTCAGAGTAAGTCCAAGACAGCCGCTAGCACCGGTTTGAGCAGAATTCACTTGCTAGATGTTAAACAACGGTACATCCATGTATCCTTTGTTTTACATCCTTTTAGTCATGAATGCGGGTTCGTCAACAAGCATAACATATCCCACAAAGTACTCTTACAAACACTGCCCTCTGTTGCCCGACAAATGTGACCAATATACAATACAACACATAGGGCACTGATCGAGTTGATTGTAAGAAACCTTGGCAAGTGAAATTGGGAAATGTGGGCAATTTAAATACAGATGGCCAGAAAAATAGTTTAGTTTTTCAATTTTTACAAAACAAGAAAGCTACATGACCATAAGTTGTTCATTAAAATTATCCACCTAGACATTCTAGATGTGTTTGGGTTGGTCCGCATGTTAAGACATTTTACCGAATTTAAGGAATATAGTGAGTGAATTCTAGAGTTTCAGAATTTCCTCTTTATATTGAAAATTTTATCTTCAAAACCTCAAAAGGGTATAATCTATAAAAAATATATTCACTGCGATTGTTATTAAAAATTTCTGCTTAAAAAAATAACAATTTGTCGAGTTTTCGCACTATGGTACGTAGATTTCAATATACTAATACGACTACAATTAACAGCACGAAAAAGACAAAAAGAAACACACAAATAAGATGAAGTAAGTGAGAACCGAACCGTCAGTCTGAAAAGAACAATCCAAGGACAATGGCAACGTCGGAAAAACAAAGAAACGAAGACATAACATGACCAAGCACAGAAAAGAAAATGAAGACACGCACATATACAAAAAATGAACAACACGGACCCAATAAAAACCATGGGTAAGATCAGGTGCACCGGTAGAGTAAGCATCTCCTGCTTCTTATAAGACACCCGCCGTGTTGAACAAAGGCCACAAAATTAAAACATAAACCTGTATCATCAGGTGCTTTGGATATATGAATGTAGAAGCCATCGGTTTGGAATGAAGGAATATTATGTTCAAAAACGGGACGTTCGCCATTTGAAAGAAGAAATCGTTACGTTTTTCGTAAAGTTTTGTTTTCAGATATCCATAAGGTATGATGCTGATGATCGTAAATGAGTGGTCTCTTTTATTTCGAATTGTGTATGTACACGGGCACCAATCTCACAACTCATAACATTTTGTTATGAAAGAAAAATCGTGTTGATGATATACTGTTATGAGTGATGATATCGAGGTCACTGCTTCGAAATGCAAGTACCAACATTTATCATCGTATTACCCGTAAAGTACTTTTGTTTTTAAAAATCGGAGAATGTAGTTCGATCCCTATTTAGTCAAGGATGATATACATACAAAATTCTTATTAAACGGTAACGTATTGTTTGCTGAATTACTGTTTTTGTGGGGTTGAACATGTCAAAGTTTTGACAAACCGTCCGAAATTCGTCTTTTTTTAAAAATCAGCAATATTTAATACATATATTGTTATACGTCCGATTGTGATATTTACACTTTTGACTTGATATGATCCTTTGACATTAAAAAAGATCATATTTTATCTGACATTATAGATTTTGTGAATCGTTATGAGTGATGATATCAGGTTATGAGTTGTGGGATGTTATATGAGTGATGTTACTAAGGGACAATGTAAAATCGCCACTCCACTTCCAAGCTACGAATATTATTTTGATAGTGGTTTCAATATAATTTTACAGTAGAAAAAAACATTTTTTAAATGTTAGTGTTTTCTAACTGTATATTTTGGCAGATCTTAATTATAGTGCTTACATAGATACCTGGGACATCAAAAAGTCGTATCATATTGGATATAAAAATTGATTTGGAAAAGTAGTATCGTTTAAGCTCACCTTTTCTATAGCCAGGATGACCTTCTCCAGTCAGCGATGTCCGTCTGTCCATCATTACTTTTTCATTCAAAAGTCTTCTCCTATGAAACACTGAGCCAATGGTTTCCCTTCAAAGTTTGTTATTTTTATTTTCGTGCCTCATCTAAGATGGCCACCAACAGATTACATATTTTAGCATAACTCTAAAGGAAATGCATTCCAAGATATCCGAAACAACTGAGCCAATCGGAATGAAACTAAGTTACAATAGCCCTTGTTGGTCCCCTTTAAAGTGTGTGATTTTTATGTTCGTACTTTATCCAAGATGGCAAACAGCTGATAGCTCAATTTATTATATGACATTATGATAAAATGCATACAAAGATCTTCTGTTCTGAAACTATTGAGCCAGTTGGAAACATAGTCACAATAATTCTGAAGTGGTCAACTTCAAAATTTGTTATTTTTTGTCCTTACTTTATTGTCGCCAGCGAGGAACATAATTTAACACCTGACCCTATAAAAAATACATTCAAAGAAATCCTCTGAAACTACTGCTTGAAAAATTTTGTTTTGCCTCTTTTGGGATAATTCTGCTTGCTTTATTTTGAAGATACTTCAAACTTGGTATGTAAGTTGTTCATTACAAAACTCATGCAAGTTCGATAATTTGTGAACGAAATAACATACTATCTTTAAACTTGATAAGCAAGTTATTAACTGCAAGTAATGACCGTGTTTGATTTCCTTTTTAAGAGACAGGTGATTCTAGAGTTATGCCCTTGAAATTTTGACATTTTGGGGTTTCTGAAACAAAGGCAGTACAACACCGAAGGAACAAAGAACAGGATTACATAAATCAAAGTCCAGAGACAGGGCAAAAGACCCATTACTTTTAAGTGATATGCAAACAAAGTCAGACCAAGTTCAATTTCTGTTTGCGAGCTTAAAGTGTTTCTGGTGTTATGCCCCTTGAAATTTTGAAAAACTTTGCAAATTTTGAGGTTTCCGACCAAAACGAAATTACAGACAGTTTTCAAATTTGGTCTGTAAGTTATTTTTCACAAAACTCAGGCAAATTTTAGTTTCAGAGGTTCAAGTAATTCTGGAGTGATGCTCTTTAAAACTTCCGAATTCAGTCCTTTCCAGGTCAACAAAAATACATAACGTCTTCAAAATTGTTATCAAAGTTGCGTTTCTCTTATGTCAGTCCATGTATTTTTTTAATTTTCGATTCAGAGAGTGGTTTTTGGGGAAAAACACCTTGAAATGTTTGCCAAAAAGGTGAGGCTTTTCTTTATTTGATTTTGCTCATATTGATGCATGTCTTAAACTTACTATGAGGTATGAGTAAAGCTCACTGTTGAAGGCCTCGTGGTGACTTCAAGATGAAGAACAACAATAAAAGCGTTGTTCCTTTGCTTGTTTTTTACCATGTATTTGTAGAGACTTTGTCTCATGTGCATTTACTCCATATCATTTCATTCACAACGTGAAGTTTGACATTAGACTACCTTTGTCCTTTAGTCACATCACTCTTAAAATATCCCACAACCTGATATCATCACTCATAACGATTCTTTTTTAGTGTCAAAGGAACATGTCAAGGCAAAAGTGTAAATATTACAATCGGATGTATCACAATATATACCCGTGATTTATGATGAAGGTTATCCTTAAGGTAGTTTCCACCTTTTAATTGAAAGTAATGAGAATTTCATAAAATTTTAACTTATTTTTACGGATGAATGAGAGATTGATAAAAAAGTTGACAGGATTTTAGAAAAAAAATCATTCATAAAGAATAACACATTGAAATACTTTTGTCACTCAAAGAAACACAAATTATATGTTTTTAACATATGCCTTGGTTCTTTCAATATCTATTCCTTACTAATAGGCTAAAAATTTCATACTAGATGAAGCGTTGCTCGACATCAAGCAATAAATTCCGCTCAAAGCTGTGCTAGGGGCCGTATTAAACTTACTACGAGATATGAAAATAGCTCATTGTTGCAGGCCTCATGGTGATTACAAGTGAACAACCATAAATGCTTTAATCTATTGATTGTCTTAATAAAGACTTGGTCTTATGTACATTAACTCCATATCCATTCCTTGTTTACTTTATTCATGAAATGACACCTAGCAGTTTAACGGTCATCGTCGTAATCTTGTGGACCCCTATGGGATATCTGTTTCCCGGATGACGGCAGATATTTTGTCTTAACAACTTTAATTAACTTTTCCACTACTTAATTTAACTTCATTAAGGTAATTGACAAATTCAACACGGCATGTGCCTTATCAGAAACAGGATATGCTTACTCAAAAGATTACCTCCATCCATCGTAGTTTTGTCCTTACCTATACTTGATATTATACAATTATAGCCTATTAATGAGGTCAATGCAGAAATTTATCGACATGAGACAGATATATTGACCGAGGACGTAGTCCGAGTGTCAATATACCTTTCTCATCTCAATAAATTTCTCCATTGACCGAATTTATTAGGCTATAATAGTTTTAATTTTTTCCAAATTTACGAATTTTTATAGACTCTTATGCTAATGATAGTTAATCATTGAAATCTCAATTTTATATGTTTGCTTATTCAATTTTTTTTACATCCATATTTTCAAAGAGATTCATGGAGCTAAATATACGCCTGTTTTGAATATTTGAAATAGACAAAGCAATGATTTTTTTTAGAAATTTTGCAATTAAATAAAAGAAACTTTTGATTAATTATCTATTTTTAGTCTCAGGTCAATACGTAGTTAATACGTAAAGTCAATTCGTCTCTTATCACTTATATTTAATTATAATGTAAAACTGATCTAATTTTAGCAGAGGTCAATACGTAAAGTCAATTCTTAGATTTATTGACAACTCTAAGAAATATACAAGATTATGTGACCTCAACTGAACTAATCACTGGACTCTAAAAATATAGGAAAATAATAATATTTATTATTCCGATTTCGGATTTTATGCATTTTACACATTTTTTGAAATTATGGATTTCCTTTGTTTGGGTTCTAGTGCTGCTGATGAGGAACAAATTTCCGAAATGGCCACATAGCTCAATAAAATTAATTGCAGTTGGAGTTAACATATGTGTTATGGTCTCATGTTCATTTACTCAATATCCTTTCGTAAAATAAAATATCTAATCTCGCTCTTGGTCTAAATTAGGCTCGTATTCTTCATCTGTCGCTTTTTGATGTCTTTGATTTTTTGTGTTTCCGATTTTGTCATTGTCATTGACATTTTTTTTTAACTGACAGTACAATTACTTTACTTATGTGTACTTTTTTATATTTTTTAAGATTTTTATTGACTCGTGTAAGGAAATATTGTGAGACAGGATGCAACCAGCAAACTTAATAAAATCAAGAGGAGGCGTGGTAACGAAATGTATTCAAATAGTAACAGGTATTGGTCGCATAGAAGTAGAAAAAAAGACTTTGCTCATGCCATTTTGAAAACGGAATTTTTTTCCCTCATTCATTCTTAAAAAGAAAGGTATCCTAATATTGGTCATTCAATAAAACTGGTTCCAATCTTCTTAGAGGTGATCCTGATGCCAACAGTGGGTATCTAATAAATCTGTTGCAGATATTGAAATAAAATGGACATCAGGAAACACCTACAATGGCTGAAAATTATAATTACATGCCACAATCTGCTAGGGAACTACACAGAAACACAAACAAGACAAAAGACAAACGTAAACAACGATAGGAACTCGGGACAGCCGGACTTGGTACCGGCACTAGCAAAAGCCAGCGGTAGGGTTAAACCGGTTTATGTTTACCCGAACCTCCCCTTTATCTGTCCCGTTTCCCTATAGTTTACATTGTAGTAAACATACGAATAAAACCAAATACAGATAGACTACTAACTCCATGACCACAATCTTGAAAGCCGAGAATATGACAATGCATGATTTTGAAAGATGGGTGCTCGCCGCTAATTTGCCGGCTAGCTAAAGGAGCCTAGTCTGCTGGTAAAACTGTAAAACTACGGAAGAAAAATCGAACTCTAAACTTCCCGCAGAACTTGGTCAAATATCATCATATGTTTCAGTAGACATCGGCAGTATCATTGAGAGGCCAGTATGTATGTAAAATTTTCAGGTCACTAGATCTCAAAGCTAATTTAACGGATGAAAGCAGAGTACCTTGTCGATATCCCCTATTACGTAAAGAATGTAGCTTACGTCCCAGCTTTTCTGGATTTTAAATCAGTTTCTGGCATTTTTTAACAACATTACAGTAAAAACGAGGATTATAAATGTCTTAGTAATAAGCTGTTTGCGAGAAACGCCATATTTAGATATTAAATATTCATATCTGTTATAATACTTCTTAAAGGTATTCAACGACATTTTAAAAGGAAACAAAAACTATATTGGGGAATAAGGATTATTTACTCTTCTTGTTGATGAGGATAATGAATTTGTGAACGCAAAGTTGAAAGTTGAAAAAGAAAATATTTTTTGTATCAATTTTGCAAACTATTCTGATAGGTCAGATGAAGTTTGACACTGAAGTTTGCTCTTACATATGATTTTGTTGAATGGACAATTGATATGCAATGAAACAGGCGTCATTTTTAGGACAGTCCACTACTGTTTAACTGTCATTTTCTCCATTGCGTGTCCCACCCAATCGCCTGTGTAATCAAAACAAAACTTTAATTAAGACTGAACTTCGTTCTGGTCTCTTTTCGTGGGTGTGTAAATTACTTTTTATTTTTTGCAAAGATTATGATGTAATGACATTTGCATACATTTTTGTGACTCCTTTCACCAACGTTCAGAAATTTGGAAAGTTCCCGAATTTGTCTTAAAAAGTGGCTTAAAACGGCGTTTACTGAAAAATTGACACAAAAACCTTTGAATTCAACTTTTTTATTTTACCATGTATTTATAGGTATTTTTTATTCCCATGACATTTACTCCATATCCCTTAATTGTTCATTTAGTAACAAATAATTTGTAACTTTGAAAGACATTATTCAGATGCGCCTTCTTTTTTATAGTAAATTAAATTTTCGTCTACTGATACTTATATTTATAAAATATTAAATATTAATGAAATGGGTAAATTAAGCATGTGACGAAAAATGAAATTCACTATGGGATTATTGCCGAAACCATTTTAAATGTCTTATGATGGTTAAGTGTGATGATAGATACATGTACCACTTTTATTGCGAAACCACGAAGAATATTGAACCTTTTCAGCAAACTCCTGTTCCATGAAAGGGAGATAATTTGTATAGAAATAATAGGAAATACTCAGTCTTTTGCAATTTATTCGAAAGTATGTTCGGTAACCCCAAATGTTTTTCATTGAAATTGAAGGACAATATATTAGCTAATGATTTACCAAATTGTAAAAATTCTATCTGATGTAACTAAATCAAATTAAAATTCTGTTAAAATTCGTAAATTTTTCTATTATTTCAACCAAAAAAAGGTGATTTTTACATGACATATGTCATTCTTATATGGCCATTGACCTTCATTTTATTTTATTTTTTGTATGCTCTATCCAAATCATGAAAACATCAGAAAATTATATCTGACAGATTTTAGACACCAGATCCGTACCACCTTAAGGTGGAGTCAATATATTTTTTTAATGATCACTAAAAGAAGTTTGTCTTGGATGGAGAATGATACAATATATAAAATCAAATTTGTATTTTCACATACATATGGCGATAGACCACTTAAAATTTTACCCGTACACGCATGTCCAC
>MJUU01054608.1:56657-77096 GCA_002080025.1 Modiolus philippinarum | reverse complement strand
ATGGGATTTTTTCCATTAGATTCCTCTCAATGAATGCTTTCATACATATGCCAACAGATTTCTGGTATCTCTTACCGTTTTCAAGATAATTGGGGTCATAGGTGCTGGGGGGGGTGGGGGTGCCAAAATTTTTCTTTTTTTTTTTATTTTTCATCGGATTTTAATGGGGTTTTTTGCAAATGCTTCCTCGTGAAAAATGCAATAAAACTCTCCCCAAACATGTTTTTTCATCATGTACCGTTTTTAAGGTAAAAGGAATTCCGTCATTCCGGAAGTCGTTTCCGGATGATAACTTGAGTATCCCTTGCTTATTATCCAATGCGATGGGATTTTCCCCGTTGGATTCCTTTCCTTGAATGCTTTCATGAAAATGCCAACAAATTGTTGTTGTATCTTTCAGTTTTGAGGATATTGCACTCAAAGCTGGCAACAGGTAAAAAAACTCCATTCATCTAACATACAACTCTAAGGCGGGGGGACCTTGAGCACTGCTCTATTTTTATATCTAGGTTTTAAATTAATATTTTTATTTAATTTACTACATTAGAACAGCGATCATCAATTAAAGCAAAAAAAAAAGTCAGTGCGCCCGTTCTTTAGATATAAGTGCAGGAAATTTAGGAGAAAACCTAAGTTCTAGACTTTTCTTTTAGTTTGCATTAAGACAATACAATTTCAAATGCAATAAAGGAATATCAAGAATTTCATTAAATTTTGTCAAAATTCTCTCAAAGATGTATTGCAATTACAAGTGTGCCAAATTTATTTAATATATCATGTTGGGTAGAATAAAAGAGTTCCGAAAGTCAAATAGAATGTGTGACCATCCTTAAAAGAGATATTTTATTTAGCCATTATTACATACACTATAATAACATTTCTCCTGGCTCAAATAGGTTTCTAGGTCAGGGTTTTTGAATATTTATTTAAATCATGAATGCGCAATTTAATTTTTTTAGAATAATAGGCATAATATATATTTCGCCATCCCGTGATTAGTTGAATATATATTCCCCGGCTTTCATTCATACAATAAGAATATGTTAATTTTTAAATTTAATTAAAAATAGTCTAAGATATTTCCGACGATACCCCATCGAACTGAAGGCTTCCTTTCAATCAACAAAATTTAATTAATAACCAACAATATCATAGTATATATTTAAAACTGCAAAGGCTTTAGACCAACGCTTTAGATACTCCCCTTTTATTTTGCCAAAATCGGAAAAACAATTTTCCATAAGGTTTATGTTTCTCAACAAGCGGCTATCTTGGATTTCCTTATTTGGAACCCCTTTAACGAGAAAAGAATAAAGTGAATACTATCTTAAACTTTCATTTCATTCATAATTTTGTGTAATGTCGGACTATTGACCGTCGGACTAATGACTGTCGGACTATTGACCGTCGGACTAATGAATGTCGGACTAATGAATGTCGGACTAATGACTGTCGGACCAGTGAGATGACCCCGATAATCCATGCCAAACTTGCAGAAGATTGGAATATGTGGTTCCTAAGAAAAACGTGACAAAAATTTGCAAGACGCGAAAATTCCACAAAAAAGGAAGTGGGAAGAGATCGCAGACCCTATTTAATGGTAAAGGTCCCCATACTGATACTCCGTATTGAATTAAAGAAGGCTGGGATCTGTGGTTCCAGATAAAAATGTGACAGAAATTTTCCAGACACAAAAAATATTCTAACTTTCGTCAAACAGGAAGTGAGAGTACGAGTTACACGGTAAAGGTCCCCATACTGATACTCCATGCCAAATTGCAGAAGGCTGGGAAACATATTTCCTGAGAATACTGTTGCACATTTTTTGTGACGCCGACACCGCAGGACGACGACACACTTGACGACGTACGACGACGGGCAGTAATCCTTATATGCCGCCGAATAAAACCATGTAAACACGTAACAAAAATACTTTTACAAACTTCGGTATTTTAACACATCTGGTGCAAACCTTGTGCATTTAAACTGGGCTTTAGTTTAACACTTGATCATATGGGAATATCTTGTAAATTGCTTAAATATTAAAAACAATATTCAAGTTTATATGGATACGAATACGAATGCCTTATTAGCCAACCAAGGGTTTATTGGGGACATGATAACATCATCTCTGTGGGAACCGTTGAGTCACTCATCCAAGATATCTGCCAATACAGATCTTAGTTTAACATTGCAACGTATGGAAAAATCTGGGAAATTGCGATATCTTGAAAACCGTTGCATATACCACAGGAACTTGCTCAAGGCTTTACAAAAATATTTGTTTACTATCAAATATAAACACCAACCAGCTTGGCTGATGTCCTTCTCCTACCTCTCTCCCCTTTGCTTCTTTCTCACGCCCCTCTCTCCTTTATCCCCCATCTCCTTTCCTCTGCCACCTTTTTCCCGGTCTCCTTTGCATTTTAATTCCTCCCTTCCCCTTTCTTGTTCCTTTCTTTCGCCCCCTTTCTCCTTTCTTCCACCTCCTCTGTTCTTTCCCTTTAAAGGGTAATGAATCAAAAATTATCAAACTGCATGGTTTTGGTCAAAATGTAACGACTACACTGGAACTTGGATTGATGGTAGAAACATTTTCCCTTTACACTCTTTAGTTTCCAACATGGAGGGACAATAAGGTTTTTGGTCTGAGCAGATTACTCCGTTAAAGGTGTCTATACCACTCAAAGTTTCGAAATGACATGTCACTTATTTTTTAACGAATAATCACTCTATTTGAGACAAGCTTTTTCCCACCAAAGTTGGCAAAGACATTGCAAACAAAAAAACAAACAAAAACAAAAACAAAAGGTTTGACCAAAAGTGTTCCGATAATAGTGCTCGGAATATACAACCAGAATAAGCGTTTCGTGTCTAGTCTGAGATCGGACTTCTAGATTTTCATTTTTAACATTTATTTCAAATAAGCAGTTTAAGGACTAAGCGATTTTGATATTGGAGTTACGGGTTAATGTTTGTCAACGATAAAAATTCTTTTATTACACCTAAAAATCAATACATTCAGCCGACATAACATAAAGTAGCTTAGTGCGAACACTTTTTCAATCTATTTTGTAAAATTTTGTTAAACAGTTGTCACGCGATGTGTTAAGGCACTCTTCAAGATTTTTTTTTTTGTTTGTTTTTGTTTTTGTTTTTTGTTTGTTTGTTTTTTTTATGTTTTGTTTTGTTTTGTTTTTTTTTTGGGGGGGGGGGTGCTATTGTTGTTTTTTTTAGGAGATATGTCAGTATGTATTTATTCTCAGTCCCGCCTATTGGTATTTAGGCACTCCTTTCTGCCTTAAACTACGCAAGTCTAGATGATCAATCTCGAAAGTCGCGAATGCGTCCGTATATTTTATTTTTGCTCACATACGTTACTCAGAGATTGGTGTCATGAAATAAGTTTCCATATACCTGCCATGAATAATTTCTTAACTGAACATCTTGCCTGTATTACTACTTCAAGTAACGTCAATTACGTCACTGTACAATTAGAGCGGGTGGTATACTCGACAGACGGGTGGTATATCAAATTATCATCCTTCCACATGGTTATATCAGCCTGCAGAGCCTTTCAGCAAAAGCCGTATCTAGTTGACCCGGATATATCAGAGGTTGACCTGGATATATCAAGGGATTCTCCCAAAGTTTCTAAGGCAATAACTTCTTTTCAAAGTTTCAAACGAAATCAAATTTGTAACAATAAACATCTATTGCGTTTGCTCTTTCCGATTAGGTATTCAGAATAGAATCATGTTTAGACAAATAGATAAACTAGATGTCAGAAAAATTGTAGAAACTAGGTCGTTGATATATCCTGCAGAGCTTTGACGTTTTCACATTATGACGTCATAAAAGCTCCAAGCAACGATAGAATGTCGTAACAACCAAAGGTTGCTGCAAAATTCAAAATCGACATTATTTAGAGTATTTCTGTCAAATTATTCACCCAGTTACAAAACCTTTGCCAATAAATTGATAAAAAACTACAAAACATGTTTTTAAGCTGAAAATTGCTGAAAAGGCAAGAATGGCATGTATGTCGAATTTCCCGCGCAACTTTGGGAGAATTTGAAAACTCAGTTCAATAATTACACATTTAAAATGCAAAATGAAGGATGATAAACAAGTTATCGGGCTTTTGACAGCTGATATATTGTAAAATATCACCCCGCTCGCCAGAATATGAAGCTTGGGGCTCGTTCGCTACGCTCACTCGCCCCTTTGCTTCATATTCTGGCTCACGGGTTGATATTTTACGATATATAGATGTCAAGAGCCCGATAACATATACATACCACCCTTACGATAAAGCAATCAAAATAAAGGAAATTCATGTGAAGTATAATTATTATAATATAACACATGCTTCCTTTGATTTCGGATGGTATACTAGATTACCATACTCGACTCCGTCTCGGGTGATATACTTCCTTTGTTTGGTAATCTAGTATATCATCCTCAATTGCAGGCAGTATGTGTATAATCCAATATTAAATTGTCAAAATATCCCATATCCCTGGCAATTTTGTCTCAAAAGATCCTATACCCCATCGTTACAAATCGCTAATATCCCATAATCCAATTTACATCCCAGCTCTTTTGTTCTAGCAGGAGTGATCTGAGTCGGATCACCCCCAGCAATCTAACCCCATTTAGAACATAGGATTTTTTTTACTTTTTATTTTGTTTTATCAAGGTCAGATTTAGAGAACTGTTCATTTCTTTGTAGATTTTTTTGTTTTAAAATCAAGATTTTAAAACGTTGAAAAATAACATAGTCCATTGTGGGATTCGAAACAGGTTCGTCTCCTTTCCTAGACTTCTTCTATTACACCATGAGCTCGTTGGAGAGACTATGTTTTAAAACATCGTATATGAAGAATAAGTGTGCACTATAAGGATATATATTATTATTATAGCTAGGAATATTTATTTCATGAGATTATAAGAACGGAAATAATTTTAAAAAATCTAAATGGCACCAGGGTACACAAGCCGAGTTGCAACTTCAAATATTATGTGACCAAGTTAATGTGAAGACCCAAATATTTCTGAAATTTTCTATTTATTATCTTTCCTACCTATATCCAAAATTCCTACCTAATATCCAAAATTCAAAGAATTCAAGAAGGTCTATTTTCTAGTTTCATGTCTTGACAATTCATGTATAAACCTATTTTCAGTCACTGTGACCTTCACTGACCTTAACCTTCGACCTACTTTCTCCAAAATCAATAGGGTTCCTCCCCTCCTGGTATCCAACAATATATCCAATTAAGTTTCATTTCAATTGGATGTAAACTTTTTGATTTTTTATCCGCAAACCAAATTTTTCCGAAATTTTCATTCTATTTCGGTCACTGTGACCTTGACTTTTAACCTACTTTCTCCAAAATCATTAGGGTTCCTCTCCTTTACCTCCTGGTATCCAACAACATATCCAAGTTTCAATTCAATTGGATGTAAACTTTTTTAGATAATCATCCGGAAACCAAATTTTTCTGAAATTTTCAGTCTATTTTCGGTCACCGTGAACTAGACCTTTGACCTACTTTCTCCAAAATCAATAGGGTTCCTTCCCCCCCCCCCCCTAGTACCCAACAATATAATCAAGTTTCATAACAATTGAATGTGAACTTTATGATTTATCATCGAGCAACTAATTTTTTTCTGAAATTTTCAGTCTATTTTCGGTCAGTATGACCTTGACCTTTGACCAACTTCCTCCAAAATTAATAGAGTTCCTCCCCTCTTAGTATCCAATAACATATCCAAGTTTCATTTCAACTGGATGTAAAATTTTTGAGTTGTCATCCGCAAACCAAAATTTTCTGAAATTTTCAGTCTATTTTCGGTCACCGTGACCTTGACCTTTGACCTACTTTCTCCAAAATCAATAGGGTTCCTCCCCTCTTGATACCCAACAAAATATCTAAGTTTCATTTCAATTGGATGTAAACTTTTTCGGAAATTAATGTTTGACGCCCGCCATGTACAAGTAGGAAAGAAAAAAATTTAGAAAAATATCATTTTTCACCAGAAAGTTTGAAATTATGTAAAGTGTTCGGAGAAACTACTGTTTGTGGATCTTCATAATGCTGACCGTCGTGTATTGCCGAGTTCTGTGGTATATAGCATTATTAGATAATTGCGTTTGGGTATTGTTGAAATTTATGTTTTCTCCAGACAACAACCGAAAAAGTGTCAAAAACTTTCCCCGCTTAGCATATATGCTTTCCCAGCATATTTGCCGGTGCACTGTGGTAGAATTAACTATATTAAGACTGTACGTGAGCTATATCCCTTATCAAAATTTAACGATTAATCACATGGCTGGGTTATTACTCTCTCTTAAGTGGTACCATGAACCAAATACATGAGCAAATAAAGGGATATGGTGTAAATGTCCATTGGACAAAATGCCTATAAATACATGGTAAAATAAAGCAAATGGAACAACGCTTTCATTCACTCTAAAAACGGTGTTTAGATCCTAAACACAATCCTAAACACAAAATCTGTGTTGAATTTTGAACGCGTTTATCCCTAAACATGTTTAGGTATGGAAATGTGTTTAGGTTTTAAACATATTTAACATATGTTTGTGTTTAGGTTTTAAACATGTTTAACCATTTCCTTCTGTATTGTTTTTGCTTATTTTCATATTTATTTATTTGTTTATTTATTTATTAAAATACTCTTCAATCGCTTCTTGCTAGGATGCTTGTACTGGCTGATATCAGGATTCGGTCCATAAGTACTGTGTTGCTCCCATTACCTTAAATGATAAAAGTAAAACAATTAGCTTGTGTATGCTTTAATTATTAACAAAGCCTTTCAAATTCAAAAGCTTGTATATTGGAAAAAAAAAATATTATATTGAGAAACATCCCTCAAATATTCTTTAAATTTAACTAAAACATGGCTGCAAAATAATAACATGTACATTGAAATCGATGCATGACATCAACACAAATGAAAATAAATTATTTCACAAAAAAGCATTAATCGTTTTCAAATATCAAAATAATGTCAATTACTTACCTTTAAAACGCCTGTATTTAAAGCAACATCTTCATCAGAACGCACATTGTTCATCCCTGTTTATAACCACGTTTCCATTTTCAAAATCAAACAAAGAAAGATTAGAGCGATAACCCTTCATCTGAAACAGTAAGACATGTTTAGATCTAAACACGTTTAGGAAAGTATTTAGGTGTTTAGGATTGTGTTTAACTTAATGAAAATATCAATAAAATTGTTAAAGAATGATTATTTTCAAATCCTAAACATGTTTAGCCTAACCATGTTCAAGTTAATAAGTGTTTAGGTTTTAAACACAATCCTAAACATGTTTAGGTCTAAACGTGTTTCAAAAGTGTTCAAATCCTAAACACTGTTTTTGCAGTGTTGTTGTTGTTGTTGGTAGTTCAGTAGTTCTGTATCTGTATATGTACTGGAAAGTGCCTCACTACTGAGTACAATGGAATAAAAAAGATAACAGGAAACACCTACAATGGCCGAAAAACATAGCCACATGCCACAAAGTAAAAAGGAACTGCACAAGAAAAAAAAAAACACAATAAAAATACAAAAGACAAACATAAACAACGATAGGAACTCGTGACAGCCGAACTTGGTACCGGCACTATAGCAAAAGCCAGCGGTAGGGTTAAACCGGTTTATGGGTACCCAAACAAACCCCCAACAAATCTTCCAGGAAATGAGAGTGCGCTGATGGTGACTAGTCGCGTGGATCAGCAGTTACCAAAACACTTTTAAAGTCCAGAACGGTTTTAGAATTTACACAGCTTTCAGGCAACGAATTCCAATCCTTTATAGTTTTGGTATACATGAATTTTTGAAAATGTCACAAGTTTCAAAGATTTAGAGTTTGTTCTACGCTGAATACGAGTGTTATAGCTCAAATCTAGGGTATCAGTGGGCCCATGTCATCGAAGGTGTCTTAGGACTAAGACATGTCCTAAGACCATCTTATGACAAATCTTAGTCCTAAGTGGGTTCATCGAACATATCCTAACTTAGGATACATTTAAAAATTTATCCTAACTTTAGGACTGCTATGGAGGTGTCTTAAGTCTGTCGTAACTTATAGAATTGACCAAATTATTTGTTCTATTCCATGAAAATGTTACTAAATTGGTTCTATCCAATGACACATACCTATTTTTACATTTTGCGGTTCAAATGTGATACGTTCAATATTTTTTATTCATCATATACAATCATGTAACAATTTCTTTTGCCATTGTTCATTATATTGATATTGACAGTTTAAATCATCTCACCTGTTGATTTCTCTTCATGGGAATATCGATTTTAATAAAAACTATTAGATTTAAGTGTTAAAAATTAAAACACGTATATTTTTCATAATTTTCATTTTCATATATCAGTAAAATGCAGCTACATTTTGTTAAAACTAATTGAAATTTATTGTTTAATATTCACGAAAGATGTCATTAGTTTTCTAAAATATTTTGGAAATGATACTTGTCCGTTCATGGTATTAGAATGCTTCTAAAAATTTGTTTTCCCAATTTCATTAATGATAAAAATGGACTTTAAGACCAAATTTAGGACATCTTTACTAAGATGGTCTCAGGACAGCTTTGATGTGCATTCTAAGATTTGTCATAAGATTTTCGTCTTAAGATATGTCTAAGGACACATTTTAGGACAATTTCGATGACACGGCCCCAGGTCATTAAGGATCTTATAAATTTACAAATCTTTATTTGCACAAATAAACCCTAACGGGCTAAAACAAAATATATACAATACAATGACATACAAATTCACAAATTGTTTACAACATACAATGTATGACCATGATAACAAGAAGAATGAAGTAAAATTGGTCAATGTGGACCTCGTTTTCGCAGTTCTACAGACCGCTTTATATAGTCAACAACACTGGACAATATACTTGTATCTGGATTCAAGATTTTTTTAACTTTGATGGAGAATCAAGCTGGCTAAAACCAGTTACATGGTTGTTTATATTTTCAATGAAACTCTGTCTTATATTATTGTTAATTTGACAATGAAAAAAGAAGTGTTCTTCGTTGTCAAGGACATTACAAGTTTTACATATTCTTTGATTTCGAGGTATTTTCTTATATCTTCCTACTTCTACTTCAAGGTTATGATCACTGATTCGAAATTTTGTGATCAGTTGACGACTATTAAAAATTTTTTAATTGTTTTAGGTATCCCTATAAAGAAACACAAGACGTTGTTCTCTTCTACGTCCGCAAAAGGTTTCCAGCCAAGACTATTCATCATGTCTGTGACACTACTTTTATGACTATAATCATTTTAACAAATCTGGCAGTACGACGCTGAACACTTTCTAGTTGGTTTATGTCCTTTTTACGGATTCCAAACGGTGCATGAGTAGTCCAATATGGAACGAACTAATGAAATATAAGGGACCGACCATTTAACCTGAAGGGGGGGTCAGGTTTTTTTTCTGGAGAATTTTTTTTTTTTCACGTGTATCAACAAAATATTTTTTTCAAAATCAACATTATTTTTTGGGGCAGAAAGCCTCCTTCAGAAAAATTTTTTTCATCATTTTGGCAGCCAAAATATTTTTTCACACAAAATCGGATCCAAAATATTTTTTTAGAAAAAAAACATAGCCCCCCCCCCCTTGAAGTTAAATGGTCGGTCCCAAAGCAGTGTCTTTAAGGGAGATGTTACTGTGCTTAAGGTTTCTTCGCACAAAGCCCAGAATACTATCAGCTCGATTACAAATCTTGGATACTTAAGGTCTTCACTAATTATAACACCAAGATAAGATTTTTCTTTACCTTGTTCTAGTGTATGATCGCTCAAAGTGTATCTATATACGTAGATGGAAAGTTTTTCCGATGAATAGACATAATGTAACATTTGGAAGCGTTGAACTTCATCCCCCGCATTTGCGCCCAATTTTGAAGTGAAAATACGTCTTGCTGTAATTTTAAATGATCATACAAACATATAATAAAATACATATATGTTACAGTGAATTTGTAAAATTAGTGATTTTGTAAAATTCCTGAAATAATTAGTGATTTTGTAAAACCAATGACCATTTTAGTGATTTTATAAAATCCCTGAAATTGTTAGGGATTGTGTAAAATCCCTGAAATTATCGTTAGGGATTTTACAAAATCACTGATTAAACATTTTGAATAGAATGTTAAATTTTTAGGGGAAGATGTTGGTGTATTTAAATAAATTTACAAACAGAAGTAATTATTATAGGTGTACAAAACTGAAATATATTATCAGTTTTCTACCCTAAATACCGTAATTTATATAAAACTAAATTTAAGAAATAATATTGTGAAAAATTTCTGATTACATTGAAAATTCGCACAATCAAACTCAGAATGATGTGCAGTTTAATTGTTTATTTAGGCAATATTCTTACCTATGATTTAAAAAATTAAGAATGTAAGTAAAACAATTCAAAATTTATGATGACTTTTCCTTGTGTAAATAAAATTCTGACTTCCAAATTTAATTTTCTTGTAGTTTAGGACCAAAATAACAAATAACGAAAAAAATATGTTACAAATTGAATTCGAAAGCCTGAGATAATCATTCTGTAGAGAAGTGAAAAGTTTGTTATTCACCTGTTTTATTTGTCATAAACTTGAATAGTAAAAACCTGATTTAGACATAACTAAACATAAAACAAAAGTAAGTTCAGGAAGGCCCAAAAACGACCTTAACATTTTTGTAATTAAAATGAGAACGTGTCAGTGGTTATTTATACTGTATCTGGACACAGGAGACAGTCACATATCAAGTATCACTGAATTTCCACTTTAAAAACTGTTTTAATTTTAGCACGGGTGAATTAGGTGAATTGTATGTTTTATTTTGTATCATTTATGGAAAAATGCTGTAAATTTTTGAAGAAAATGACCATAATTTTGCAAATATCAAATTAACATTTTTTGGAAGGGGTTGAATTAAATCGGAATATTTAGGATATTTTTTTATTATGGACTAAACAGTGACGTACAGTGCAAGATGACCCATGTACAAATTTTCGTACAAGATAATAGTAGTTTCATGTTTTATTCTAAAGTTATATGTTGATAGCTTAATATTTGTTTTCATACTTTCAGCTTTATGAGAAAAACAAAACAAACAAAAAAACAGCTCACCGTTTCGTAACATTGATTCCAGAGCCATACTGCATCGAACTTAAAATTCTCTGAAATTCTGAATAATTAAAAACTTTAAGTTTGGTCCTATTAATTACTAATATTGATTTTTTCTTATGTTTTTATCTAAAGTAGGGATATTTGATTGATTTACCTTAAGATGCTAAATATTTTAAACATTTTGTTTGCTAAAAAATATCTGAAAATCATTTTACAAATTCCCTAAATATGAACAGGGAATCAGTAAAATAATGATTGATTTTTTCAGTGATTTTGTAGAATCCCTGGTTTTAATTGGGGATTTTACAAACCCACTGACCAGTTTAGTGATTTTACAAAATCCCTGAATTTTCAGTGATTTTACAAATTCCCTGATTTTACAAATTCACCGTAATATATATACTTTGTGCCACCTCTAGTACATAATCGGCAACATTCACTTGTGATAAACCAGAGACATTTAGTAACATGTGTTTAATCGTCTCTGGATACATATGGTTTATTGTATATGACTGTTTTATATATATATATATATATATATGATGTAATATAAATGTAATACTTGTAATGACTTTGCCCTGCATGGGCCCTTGATTGGAATAAACATATTTATTATTATCATTATTATTATTATTATATATTGAGCCCGGTCTATCAATATCGTATGTTACCGGCCCCTGTGGGCAAGACAACCAAAAAGTATTAACCAGTATAAAATTTGTGACAATAATCCCTCACTTGAAGTAAACAGATAGCACAGTAGGTAACGTCGTCCTGCGAGGACATGATTTTCTACGATAAATTGTCCTGCTCTTCTACGATTGTCCCGGATTAAATACGAATAATACTGAAAAAATATAAACATGCAGACGCTTTAATCGTAGCTCTTAAGATAGGTTGCTTTTCTTAAATTGGAATAGTAAAGCTTAGATAGTTATCATATAGCATACTACACGCCTTTAATCTCTCAAATTCATGAACGCGTATTTGAAATATAAACAAAATTCCAATTTCATTAAAAATACAGTTTTCTTTATAAACAAAGCACAAATTTTCAAGTAAAACCACTGCCAGTATCGACACTTCAAATACATCGAAATCCGACAAGAGAACAGCGACATGAATTGTTCTGGAAGACCGTAATTCCTGATTTTCAATTTTGATGTGTCCTGACTTTTACCCGAATTGACCTGGCTTCTATGCGATTGGTCCCGGAATTTAAACGATGCAAATTAGATTAAATAATAAAGTTATTCCCGTTTATTACATCCCACTTTGCAGAAAACGATAAATTTTGAGGCAAAACAGTTACAGACCTATAAAAGACCAACGAAGCTAATTTTTGCGAATAAAAAAAGGCAAGTGAACGTTTAGTGAATTTTTTGTACGATGTGTGATCGAAGTGTCACTTTTCCCGTTTAATATGTAACCCTTTTAAGGTATTGACTGTGAGCTTTGGTTTTTAATCTTGATTTCGATTCACTTGTTCGACCATAGCAATATCATAGTAAAATGATACTCTTTAAACATTGATGCAAATTCAACCAAATTTTACAAGGTTGATTTTTGGCAGCAGACTAGGCTCCTCGAGCTAGCCGGCAATTTAGCGGCGAGCACTACCTGGCCCATCTTTTTAAATAACGTTTTGTCTTATTCTTTCTTTTTCAAGATTGTGGTCTTGGAGTAAATGGTCCACAAGTATTGTGTTTTATTTGTATGTTTATAATACTATAGGGAAACGGGATAGAGGACTGGGAGGTTTGGGTACCCATCAATCGGTTTAACCGATTCCGGCTACATGTATCCCGAGTTCCTATCGTTTTCTTTGTTTGTCTTTTGTCATTTAATTGTTTTTGTGCAGTTTCCTGGTGGATTGTGTCATGTGATTGTAATAATATTGTTCACTTCATTCTGTATGTTTGGCAACACGGGAATAATATGTACGCTTCAAACACTCATCCAGTGCTCGAAAAAGGACCAAAAGACAATCCAACATTTAAACGATTAAAGAGAACTCATCGAGTTCATTGTAAGAAAACTTGGCAAGTAAAATCGGGAGATGTGGGCAATATGTATATACAGATGACAAAACATAGCTTAATTTTTACAAAACAAGAAAGACAAATGTTGAATTTATATGAGATTTTTTTATATGAACAAGTACACCATAACTGACAAAGTAAAAGGAGCATGCATCTCAAGCACGGGAATCTTTTTGCGGACCCCACATTGTGCACGAATTTTGATTGAATTTGTCGAAAGGTAAAAAAAATAACTATAACCGCTTTCAACACAATATTTTTACGTGTCTGTGTGACTGGTTGAGCAGATCAGGTTTACGCTACATTACCAAATGATGATACCTGCAGTTTTGTAGGCTTTCACTCTGTTAAGGTTAAAGGCCCCTTTTTCAGTTCAATGTTAAACCTACGGAAATTTTATGTAAAATCCCCAGCCTTAACGGCTTGTTGGTTCTTCACCAAACTTCGTTTGCAGATAGCTGTTTCATTTATGAATACAAAGCTACCATTCGTTGCAAGTATTATCAACAAATAAATGAGTTATTTATGATAATCAATATAAAAACGGCAAATCATTCGAACAGACCGCATTTTTGTCCCAGAAAACATCCAACTACCACAATATTTTCAAGATTTTTTCTGCAAAATCATTAAATTTGTAGATACTAGCATAAAATATTGGTAGCTTTGCATGGGCAATAACCTCAAAAATTTGCAGATAAATTTTTGGAATAAACTAACAAGCCGTAAAGGCTGGGGATTTTACACAAAATTCCCATAGGTTTAACATTGAACTGAAAAGGGGACCTTTAACCTTAATGCTGTAATTTTGAGGTACCTTGTATAGTGACTGAGATCTGAACTTGTCCGAAAACTTGAACATAAACCACTCATTCGTAAAACATAAGTCAAAGTGACCTACTTTTGCTTGGATGCTGATGTATTATCAGGGATGCATACCTATGCAAGGTTACATTATCCTACCATGTACAGTGACTGAGACCTGAACTTGTCCAAAAACTTGAATGTAAATCAATCAAGCGAAAAATATAGGTCAACGTGACGTCAATTTGCCTGGATGCTGATCTATCATCAGATATGGATGCATATGCAAGGTTACATGATCCTACCATGTATAGTGACTGATATCTGAACTCGTTCGAAAACTTGGATGTAAATCAATCAAGCGGAAAATATAGGTAAAAGTGACCTAATTTTGCCTGGATGTTGACCTACCATCAGAGTTATATGCACATAACAGGTTACATGATCCTACCATGTATAGTGACTGAGATCTGAACTCGTCCGAACACTTGAATGTAAATCAATCAAGCGTAAAATATAGGTCAAAGTAACCTAATTTTGCCTGGATGCTAACCTACCATCAGAGATGCATGCATGTGCAGGGTTACATGATCCTACCATGTATAGTGACCGAGATCTGAACTCGTCCAAAAACTTGAATGTAAATCAATCAAGCGTAAAATATAGGTCAGACAGACCCAATTTTCTTGAAGGCTGTGAGATAGCCCAAGATGCACCTGCATACAAAGTTTGATGACCAAACCATGAATAGTTGCAGAGACATATGCCCTAATGCGAACACGGACGTAGACGCGGACGCCGGGGGTAATAGTCCTCCTCAATTTCGTTGAGGCGAACTAAAAATTACTCATTTTATCTAGCTGGAAGGAGTTATTGCAAGTTCGATAGAAAACATCGTCACCAGCAGAATACATCTTCTATCATCCAACGTTACAATAAAAACTTTTTAGTTTTCGCCAGATGAGCGATACATGCTAAGAATACAGAGATTCTAATTTAATAATCTTGAACAGCCACATTTTTTTAGATATTTTACCGTAGATGTCATGCCTGGTAAAGCATAAAATGAGTTTTGTGATAGTATAATAATCACTATCATGAGAGTGCGAATGGGAAAAACGGTTGACTTGCATTCTCAGTAAAGTTTACTTACATTCTAAATTTTTTGTCGTCTGATATATCTGGATTTTTCTCAATTAAAACGATATTTTTACACAATTCAAGATATGATTTTTGAATCCCATTTTCTTAATACTTCTTGTTAAACGTACGTTCTGTATCTTAGTTTTTTCGATTCAACACACATATTAAAATCGACAAATTGAGTGTCTTCGGTTCAGTTATTTGACTTAAACGCCATTTTATGAACACCATCAACAGTTTCAAATCTTATATA
The DNA here is from genome assembly GCA_002080025.1 of Modiolus philippinarum. Lineage (NCBI taxonomy): Eukaryota > Metazoa > Mollusca > Bivalvia > Mytilida > Modiolidae > Modiolus > Modiolus philippinarum. The sequence goes on along the minus strand of MJUU01054608.1, from coordinate 61,656 downwards.
TTATAGACTTGAAAGCATTTCGTGCAGTTTAAGTCATTTTGCAAAAATCAAATCCAAGGGATAAAAGATATATACTGAAACAAACAAAGGTGGTCAAGAACTTCATCGTTATAGTTATCTCATGTACTCGGATATCTGAAAGCGAAATTTTCTTGCATATGTGCGACAGTTTTTTTGTGTATCACTGCTGTATTCTTTTCTATGATGTAAGTTCCAAGATTTCATTTTGACTCTACTGTTCTGTCTATTTTTTAATGAGAACTTTGCAAAAGTGTTTTAAATATTTACTCACTCCAATTTAAATTTGCAATTCCAATGATTGCAAATCTTGTGCCACCACTTTTGAGAATGACCAAGAAGTTTGAATAAATCGCAAAGAGCTGAACAAAATCATATTTTCAACACTATATCTTATGATATAACACAGCAGCAGGAATTTCAAAATGCAATGGAAAATACAGTTTCGTATGGTGTTTCACTACATTTGTATTTCTCATGGGACTTTGAAATATTTTATAGGACTTTTACTACTGCCATGGGATTTCTTTAACTTCAATGGGAAAAATTTTTCCATGGCAATACTAGTAATTCAAACTCCCATTGGAAATAGTGGAAAATAGTAAAATCTCATGGGAAAATACATTTTCCAATAGGATTATCAAATTTCTGTGCTTTTTAAATTGCAATAATGTAAAATTGTATTAACATATCAATTTTGGCTGAATTTTGGCTTTTCTATTTAGATACTTTTGGTTATTTGTTCTCTATCAGCTTTTACACATTTTTCGGTTCAAGGACTTTCAAATGATTTGGTTTGATCTACACTTATGAGACATAAGTACGCATATGCAGAAAAAAAAATTAACAGTAACTTCGGTATTTCGTTATCAACTAACTAATATGAATTTCGCAAGTCTCATGAAATTTTTCAAATTATTAACACTAATGTGGTAGCTGTCAAAACTGGTTGCACAAGATTTTCAATAACTGGAATTGCAAATTTTAATTGCAATTAGTTTATTATTGAATACCTCTTGAATACCACACTCACTTTTCCTTATGTGACTGACATATTATGTGACTTTACAGTTGAGAGTGTAAACATTTTTTATGTATTCAAAATAATTGTAACTTCTTTGTATTTTATAAGTTGTAGAAATTCGCGGTAATAATGAGTCCGGTTCATCATTTTAAAACTCAAAGAATAAAAATGTTTCATTTGTAAAGCGTAGAACTGCATTGCAAAAATTGGGAATCGTTTAATATTTTCAAAATACGCATTTGTTTTCCATATTCAAAACGCTGTTACTTTTATCATTTTCATTTGTTTTGTGAACACCCAAGTAAATTATGATTATTTTTGGGAGTACAATAACCAACTATAGGATAAATCAGAGTCAACTTTACCCCACTACACAATAAACTATAGCATATAAATTACATTTTAAGCAACAATCGTTCAGTAACCTCTTTGTTTGCACAATATTGAGCATTTATTTACATTATTGTACTCTTTTAACAAATCGAATATTAAAGTCGCCGTTTGGCGGTGATTGGCAAACGAAATATGAAGTTTTATGTCCGATCGCACTATTATTAAAATTCATCATAGTAAACTATCGCTCCTCTTGAGTTTTCATGCAAGAAAACTAGCCCTCGTGCAAGTAAACTTTCGCTCTCAAGACAGAACCCTATCGCATTTACTGGAATTTTCAGCTGTAACGATATGATGCGGATTGAAAACGATGTACCTAGGTTGCCGAATGCGAAAGACATGTTTTGTAAAAAGAACAGATGTTTTAATAATGAAATTATTACCTAAAATCATAAGTAGGTAAAATGCTTTTAAATATGTCAAATTTTAAATTATTCTAATATAAAGGTATTTTGTAATCATAATAATGCTCATGACTTATATATTTCAACGTCAAATACTAATTTCTGTTAAAAAAAACTTGTATTTTTAACCTAAATGCCACATTTTTCGTCTAAGTGATTGTTTATTTTCCCATAATACATCTGGAACACACAAGTCAATTTCGCAGGGAATGCAAGTCAACCGTTTTTCCCTTTCGCACTTTCATGATAGTGATAATTTTCAGTGCAATTGAAGTTATGGAAAAAACACACAATTATAAAATGTGCCAAATATAGAGTTAAAAATGCTGAAAATTTAGTAAACCGATACCATTCAAAGGATATCCCGTGAAAGCATGCACGCTAATTTACAGTGAAGTCTTTGTATGATAGTAACTCAAAATTTGTTTAATATGTATCAAAATATTCAGATATTGATATCTGAAAAAAATTCTATCTACTTTAATATAGCGTTTTAAGATTTTTTTTTCAAACGGATAACAGGAAACACCTACAATAGCTGAATAGTATAATTACATGCAACAATTTGTTGCCTGATTTTTGTAACCTCATTCAACAATATGATTTGATTTTTTTTTGTGAGACTAAGTTAGATGATTATGATGTTCTTGATGTACCAAAGGGGTATTGTTATTTTTTGAAAAATAGAAAAAAATTTAAAAAGAAATCTGGAGGTATTGCAATTTTTTACAAAAAAGATATCGAAAAATACCTTACTTTTCATAATTCAAATAGTGAATTTGTTCTATGGGTGGAACTATCAAAAGAAATTGCATGCATACGTAATGAAAATTTATTAATAGGGAGTGTTTATATTCCACCTGAGCAGTCGATCTATTCATCTGATGAGGCCTTTAATGAACTTGAAGAAGAGTTAATTTCAATGTCTAAAAATATTAAAAATGTTGCCCTTGTTGGAGATTTTAATTCTAAAACTTCAACATTAGATGATTTTATTATTCCTGATGATGACCTTTTAGAATTGTTGGATTTTACAGATGATGAATTAATTAAAGATCTGTATGATTTTGAAAATCTTGTACATTATGGTATTTCATTGAAACGTTTTTCAGAAGACACTAGTCGTCCTAATAAATTTGGTTACAAATTAATTGAAATGTGTCAAAACTGTTCATTGTATATTGCCAATTCTAGAATTGGATCAGATTGTGGGATTGGTAAAAAAACATGCAAAGACAGTAGTCTAATAGATTACTTACTGATATCTTCCAGTCTATTTTCAGTAATTTCAGAGTTTGAAGTACTTGATTTTAATCCCATTATTTCAGATGTACACAATCAGATTTACTTTTCACTTAAAAGTTCGTGTACTGATCGTCAGATAAATAAACAACGTGTCGCTGACAAGTCTAACGCACCCATTTCTTGGAACGCTTCCAAATGTGAAGAATTTTATCGTGTTTTGTTTGATGACAGAAATAATAATATTATAAATGATATAGATAAAAAAAATTGACGATATTTCACGGAACGAGACGGTAACAGCAGATGATATTAACAATGTAGTTAATGATATAGCATGTCTTTTTGTAAATTCTGCGGCTACAGCATTTGGTCATAAGCGGAATACAAACTCCCCGAATGATTCAGATGCGAAGCCTTGGTTTACACAAAGTTGTGAGCAAAAGAGACGGGATTTTAACTCTGCGAAGAAAAATTATAGTAAACTTAAAAATGAATGTAATAAAGATGCATTGAAACAAAAAGGCAAGTCTTACAGACAGGAAGTAAATAAAAGTTACTTAGAGTATGAAATTCTTTTCATACTCTAAGTAAAGCATCGAAAACCGATTCTAAATTAATGTAGAAAATACTTAACAAATATTCGGGACATTGTAATAAAGATCCCGATGTTAATTTAGATTCGTTTTACGAATTCTTTAAGAATTTAAACGCGGATATCCCAGACAATAGTGAATTTGATATAGAAAATGAAAACAGATATTAACCCTATTTGTCATGAAATATTAAATTCTGAAATTACTGAAAAAGAAGTGTATGAAAATATCAGAGCTTTAAAAAATAACAAAGCAGCGGGCATTGACAACATTGTTAATGAATATTTGAAAATAGATAATCCGATTCTTTTGAAAATTTATTGTAAACTTTTTAATATTGTGTTTAACAGTGGTATTATTCCGGAAAGTTGGTCTATTGGGATCATTCATCCTATCTTTAAAAATAAAGGTGACCCGAAAGATCCTGACAATTATAGGGCTATTACTCTTGTTAGTTGTTTAGGTAAACTATTTACAGCAATAATAAATAATCGTTTAACTACATTTGCAAATGAAATTAAATTAATTTCCGAGAGTCAAGCAGGATTTCGGAAAGGGTATTCGACTACCGATCATATCTTTTCAATCCATGCTTTAATCTCGTTATATTTTTCTTTCGGAAAAAAATTGTTTTGTTCGTTTATAGATTTTCGAAAAGCTTTCGATACCGTTTGGAGATGTGGACTTTGGTATAAATTACAAAAATGTGGCATTAAAGGGAAATGTTTTGATATTATTCATAAGCTTTATGATAATATCAAGTCTTGTGTTAGAGTAAAAAATGAATGTTCCGAGTTTTTTCCTTGTCAAACTGGAGTAAGACAAGGAGAAAATCTTTCACCGTTTTTGTTCGCTATATTTATTAATGACCTTGAAGAGTTTCTGAAAACACTAGAAGGGACTTCCTTAGAACATATAAAGTCAAAGTGCAACGAAAATATTAATATGTATGTTGAATTATTTATACTTCTGTATGCAGATGACACCGTCTTGTTAGCTGAAACCAGTGATAATCTTCAGAAAAATCTAGATATATTTAATTCATATTGTGACACATGGAAGTTGTCTATTAACTGTTCAAAGTCAAAAATTGTTGTTTTTAGCAAACGAAAAGTGAAAAATGTACCGGTTTTTACAATAAATGATGAAGTTATTGAGGTAATAGACTGTTATTCATACCTTGGCTTATTATTTAATTACAATGGGTCTTTTGTAAAAGCCAGGTCTAAATTGATAGAACAAGCAAGGAGAGCTTTATTTGCTGTATATAGGCGAATAAGAAACCAATCTATACCAGTTGATTTACAACTCAAATTGTTTGA
>MJUU01054603.1:4566-21567 GCA_002080025.1 Modiolus philippinarum | reverse complement strand
GCTGAAGTTGGCGTAAAACATCAATCAATCAATCAATCAATCATTGAATACCATTTTTTATTGTTATGTCAGAAAATCGTCGTTTGACGCCAAGTCAAATTAAGTGCTACAATAGCTTTAAATTAAAATGTCCCCGTAGACAATTTCTCTGACAATTCCAATTAAAAATACAGAATGTGTGCGATATTTTCTTCAATGGGAAATTGTATGTCTCCTGCATCATCAACTTTAAATTTCAGGAGTCAGCATAGGAATCAATTACATATGACCTTTCCTTTCTTTAATATGAAGATGTTTGTAAATATTAATGAAATTGATCGACACTTATGATCATATACTTTTTTCTTGAATTATATAATGTTAATGAAAGGATATTTAACTCTCAATATCATGCCAAGGATTAGTTAAAAAAAGTCTCTCAGAGTCTCAATGATAAGATAATTCACTACAGTAACTATGAATAGTGTATGATATAAAAATGATTCTACTAATTTCTAATTTTGTGTATCTATTTTCCACCTCTGCAGGTAAGATTAAAATATATGTACTTAAAAACACGTAGTTAAAATGACTTTTTAATGGAAAAAAGTACTATTTTTGTTTAACTTGCATATTGTGCTTCAGAATACAACAAATAAAGCAAATTTAATTTCTGTCTAAGTACTATTTTTCGTTACAACGATTAAAATTGCTTCCACTATAATATATGAAGACACCCAAAAGAGGCAATTTATTTTATATTGAAAATCAGGTCTGCTGCGCCGCCGTGCGCGGTCCCGGCTGAAGAATAGGCCCGCAGCATCCTCTGAGCTTGGAGTATGAGCCATCCTAACAGAGGACCCCGAGGGAACCCCGGGATATAGAAATAGGACCCAGTATCTCCGGCTTGCGGGGTGTGACCCCTCCTAAACGGAGGCTGACCCCGAGGGTCCCGGGATATAGAAATAGGACCCATTCCGTGGTTGTGCGGGATTAATAAATACACAACCCATCTTTCGGATGGGGTGTAAACTCAGGTCCACGTGTTGGAAGAAATGCCACGCTTCCTGCACGTTAAAGAACCCTTGTAGCAAGCTCTTTTGGGGATGGTCCGTAGGTGATCGTCTACAAGGCTGAATTCCCCGCCCTTGACGATTTCACCCTACTTTTCCAGTGGCAGTCAGAATTTCCCGTCCCATGGCCATTTCCATACCCCAAAGTGATTATTTATCAACAAACTTGTTCTCGTCTTGATATAGCTGAAATATTGCTGAGTAGACGTTAAACAATATTCAATCAATCAATCAATCAGGTCTGCTGCGATCTGTATGAAAAATTACATTAAATTTCAATTGCGCAGATACCCATGTCGACAATTCACGTATCAGCGAATAGACAAAATAAGAATTAAAGTCAGACTACATTGGGATTTAAAACGTATCTTTTGATATCACCTGATGCTTCCACTATAATATATGAAGACACCCAAAAGAGGCAATTTATTTTATATTGAAAATCAGGTCTGCTGCGATCTGTATGAAAAATTACACTAAATTTCAATTGCGCAGATACCCCTGTCGACAATTCACGTATCAGCGAATAGACAAAATAAGAATTAAAGTCAGACTACATTGGGATTTAAAACGTGTCTTTTGATATCACCTGATGTCACTCCCGGTTTTCATGGGAGTTCACACTATGAGTGCCTTAGTTTTTAATGTCGTCTTTTTATTTCCGTGCTTGTAGCTGTCTCACGTCTTTGTTTTGTCTTTGTTTTTCTCTGTTGCCGTTTTTGCCATGTTTTCGGATTTCGATTTTTGTAGTCTTCGCTTCCCCTGTTCCTTCGGTATTCTACTGCCGTTGTTTGCAACAAAAGTGGCCCTTCTTCTTGCATTCTGGTTTCAAGCAAATATTTAAATTTGTTTTCTGTGTAAAGGAATTGTATTCCTAGGGTTTTAATTTCCCTTTCAGGTCACCGACGGATCGGTGCGAACTGCTATTATCGATCACCTGGCTTTCGTCGTCCGTTACAAACCTCTTCATGATTTTTCCCCTGAAACTATCGGATCAGATAAATCACACATGGCCTAAACATTACAATTTAGTTTCGAATTTGTATCCGAGGATTTGCATTATATGTTTGTGAGTAACGTTATTTTGATGAAGAATTGAATGCAATATTGTTTAGTTTTATTCGAGTGTGAAAGCGTATACCGTAGTACATTTGAATGAAGCGCGTTGGGAAAAATGTTCCAAGGTCCAAGCTTTCACATAACAATTAAAACTACAAACTGCATGCATTACATTCGTTACTTATAATTACATTCCATTCCGTAAATAGACTGCAAGTGTTCGCACAAAATTACTAAATGAAAAGCGTAGATTGTCTAGATTACTCCACCGTCTTTTTTTACTTTTGTCGTTGTTAAAATTAAGTGTTACGGACAAATAAAACACAGTGATGGAACTGATCGAAAGTTCTCGCAATCAGTCAAATACAGCGATTTCCACACGAAACGGAATGAATGTAATTATATTTATTTAAATAGTTTCTCATCAACATGATTCCAATGTATCATATGGAAAACCATAAGGCTATGTTTTCAAATGAATATTCACTTTAATGCCTCGATTTTAGGGAATTGATTATAAACTCAGTTTTGATATTGATAAGCATTACAATTGTATGTTACAATGACAGTTATGTAGTAAGACTGAGATGAATGGACCCTAAACATCATAATTCGTCTTCATGAATTTACACTGGGTCATTGTATTTCCTTTGCATAACAAGATTACGACTTTTGCAGTTATATACAATGAGCGTAAATGTATGAGACAAGTATTACCGTTTAACTTTATTTATAAAAAAATACAGAATGAGACGTTTTTTTTTTTTTTATGTAAAAATATAGAAGGGATCTTTACACTGCATGGAGCGCGGTGCTTCTCCGCAAAGTTCGGCTACAACGGTTCGTATTGTGACCTAACCACCCAGCATAGACATGGCATTCCCTATCCACCAGCTGAGGAAGGGCCCGACAGATCTGTAGCCTGAGCTCCTGAAAACTGAGTCAGGTTCCGGGCTCAAATTCTAATCATAGCATTACACGATGTACGGCCAGGTTGGAATTTTTCATAGCGCGCAAAAGGGACTTCCGGGAAGTGACAATAGTAATGCTCTACACTGTGCAAACTGCAGCGGTGAGCAAATTTCATCTTGTCTCTTTTATATCAAATTTAAACAATAAGAACATCTCTTATAGTGAAGCACGTAACAAATTTCATCATCTAACACATTTATGGCAGTTTTTGGCAGTTACTACTTTATCTGCAAATAAATGCAGACAACACCTTCTTTATCGCATAGGGAATCCAGATACTTTTGGCCTGGCCACATGAGAGCCAAAACCCTTATTCAGTTCCAAAAGATCATATTTCACTTCAACTAAATTTTGATTAATGCCAAAGTTGTGTTTTTCCCTGTTTTGCGTCCGCGTGCAGGTAGGTTTTTGCCGGTTTTGTGGTGAAAACAAACACAATTTTTTTTTTCGTTTTTTCAAAAAATTTGAAATTTTGATATACCGGAGATAACGGTATACCGCAAATAGTTTCTTTCCCCTACAAAATATTCCCCCGTAGAAAAGAAATCATGTTGTTTGGAAAAATTAAAGATTATGGGCACAAAAGGTGCATAAAACTATTGGAAGTATCACCGAAAATAGTGTACGTCTCCCTGTCAAAGGATAAAAATGTAATACCAGACCCTTTCTCATTTTTGCCCATAACATAACCAGCACTTATTTTGGCAAGTCTAGTATAATTTGTCGTACCAGACCCTTTATCATTTTTGCCCATAACATAACCTGCAATTATTTTGGCAAGTCTATATATAATTTGTCCAGTTAAACTCTTATTTAATAAATTGTTCTTGTCTCCAACCAAAGGCGGTAAGAAAATCGAAGTATCATTGGGTTTGCCATTGACGGTGTTATTTTTTTATCTTATGTTTCCTATGGGGAATCTATGAGAATCAATGAAAGTGTAGACTAGTCTACACATGGAAAAGGTTTTTAATGCCTTAATGAATAGCAAAGTACCACTTATGTATCAAAGAACTTTGATGCTAATTCTGATGAATGAATGTAAGCCAAAAGAGTGTGATGTGAAATAGGATCCGGGTGTGATAAATTTGTATTGAAAACCATCAATAGAGACTTAAAGTAATCATTCTAGTGTTTTATTTCATCCGATAATGAGGCTGGACAGTAATTCATGATGGACACTAAATAATTTTATATGTATACAAAAACTTGCAAAATTTTGTCAATAGTTGTCAGATTTAATTTTTATACATGTAAGGCACGAACCATTTGATTTTCAGGGGACCTGGGATTTTAACCTGAGCCGACAAATTTTTTCGCCCGCTTCGCTGGCCATATTATTATTTTTTTTCTCATATTCACTTTGCTAGGAAATTTTGTTGAGCCGGGCTTTTTTTCTAATGGACAGAATCAGCGCCAGATTATTTTTTTCGGCCCAGATGCTTGTCAGAAAATTTTTTGGGACAAAAATAGGAACCAGAAATTTTTTTTTCTAAAAAATACCAGCCCCCCCCCCCCCGAAAATCAAATGGTCCGTGCCCAACCGGGTTTCGAAGGTACATGTAAGGGGTAATACAGTTTAGCTCTTGTCCGATCATCTGTCTGTGGGTCCACATTCTTGAACACAGCATTTTTCTTCACGTTCTGCTCATAGCAATTAAATGTGTAGTTTGAAACTTACTACGGCGTTTTGTACCACACCTCTGATTCACATGCTGGAGTAATGGTCCTTCACTTATCTACTTCCTGCTTACTAATATTGTGGAATACATGGAAATTTTCAAAACATATTTTTTTCGGATTGTGTATATAACGATTGACATTTGGTCTTGAAGCTTTCAGTATGAGGAGTTGTAACATGAAACTCTATATGTGATGTGTTCATAATAGCTCATAGCAATGTAATAATCTTGTTCCCAGTAGTTAACTATTGGGAAAAATCTGCGGTTTCAAAAAACGTTTTTTTTTTTTGAAACCGCAGATTTTTCCCCATACTAACTACTACCTACGGGACTATAGAAAAAAAAACAAACATGTAAGATTTGTTATTCACTACAGTTGAGACGGGTAAAACGGGCTAGATTTTTAATAAGGTCTAGTTCACTCACATTTTTTATGTTGCTTGCGGTTTAAGCATCTCATAAGTAAAACAAAAATCTTAAAATTAGGACTTGGTACATAACACGGGTTATACATAACACTGACGTGTATCTCTGGTTCTATACTTTTGATTCCTATATGTTTCTAGTAAGTCTGACAGGTCGTGACCAGTTACTCTCTCTATAACGAATATATTGCTAAAAGGATAATATAAATATACGATTTCCCCTTGAATATCAAGTATTTCGTAAAAACCATATACCTTTGATTTTATTTTTTTTTTAAATTGGTCAAATCATATGCAAGCATTTTTTTACCTGATTTTTATTATAAAAGTCAAACATTATTACTTACCACGACGGTTATGCACCCTCCTACCTGAAAAACACTCATGGTTTTTTATCTAATAAATATTCGGGTTATAAAAAAATGACAACGATTCCCTTATATTTTTCAGGAAAGTATAATACGAACAATTTTAGAACAATACAAGGAGCAAAAAATATGCCGAGTGATTACTTCCGTTTACTCATCGTGGGGCCAAGTGGGTCGGGTAAAACAAATTTGCTAATGCACCTTTTATTTAAACCCTTATTGTATTACGACAAAATTATTCTTTACGCAAAGAACTTAGAACAACATTACTATAAGGAACTAATTCAAAGATTCGAGGAAATAGCGGAAAAACTAGGAGTGTCTCTGGAAGATTTATAACAACTATCTAATGATAAAGTTGAAGACATCGACCGCGAGGACGAAGTATCTGACGAAGTATCTGACGGCAGTGCCGGTGACAAACAAAAAATCGTAATTTTTGATGACTATATTTGTTCACAACAAGATCAATCTTCTATTGTGAAATACTTTATAGGCGGAAGGCACAAGAAAATGAGCGTAATTTATTTGAGTCAGTCCTATTTTGGGATACCTAAAGACTGTCGTCTGAATTGTAATTTCTACGTAGTGTATAATTTTCCGAGTAAAAGGAGAGAGATCTTATATCTTCAGAACTTCAGGTCTCAAAAAATACGCTAATTGAAACTACTAAAAATAGATATTCTTTTCTGTATCTTAACTTACCAGACAAGAAAATATTTCATTGTTTTGATCGGGAAATACAAAATACGTTTTCTTAACTTATGAAAATCTATTTTACAAGAAAAAAAAGACCCCCCACCAAAAAAAAACAAAACAAAAGGTGCTTATTTTGAGGAGGACATTGCCGGCTTTTTTTGTTTTTTGCAACCCGGTCTTTTTGACCTGCCGGGGACTTTACTTGCACCTTTTGTTTTTGTCCTCCTCAATTTGCCGTGTGGTAACTATTTTTGTGGTTGTTTTTCAACCTTCATTTATTGTGGGTGTCTTTCACCTTTGGTCGTTTTTTAACCATTATCTACATTACTCCTTATTTAATTTTACTTATATTGATCGAAATTTGCGAAAGTATACAAGTATAATATTGAAGTGTGTAAAGTGTGTATTGTGTAAGTAATAGAATGTTACCACACGGCTGCGTCTGGCCAGACATTTGAACATCGATTTTTAGTATATTTAAACCTCATCTGACGCATGCGCAGTCAAGCCTATGTTGTGAAATATCCACAATAATATGTCCATTGTGTGTGTTTTTTAACATTTAAATGTTATAATATCTATCGGAATTATCTCTGTTTGTTTAAATCGTACATTCTTTCTTTTTTCATAAAACAGTTTACGCAATCGTTTTTAATCAATATCAAACGAATGACTACCGTATTTTAAATGACTCGCAAATCGATTTTCTGTAGTGTAATGGTTAACGTTTCTGCATCATAAACAGCGTAGTAAGAATAGTTGGGGTTCGATTCCCACTTACACAGGTTTATTTTTTTACAGACGTTTTTAACATGTGGACTGAGGTAGACGGCAGCTTCCTATAGGAACAGATTTATTCTTATCCAAGAAAATTCTTCCCTTGTATTCGTTTTTATTTGCACTTCTCTCAAAGTTTGTGAGGTGAAGAATACTGAAATGTTCAATACTTTGTTCTTTAGATGTCCTATTTAGATGTACTTTCTTCATGCTAAATTCTCTTGTGTTCTTTACTTCTTCGCCATTTAACATCTTGTTAAAATCCTCTTGAGTTAACTTAGTTTTATTTAGTCCTTTTCCCTTTGTCTTAACACTAATTACATTGTCTGTATCTATCGTTATAGTCACGTATAACTTAGGTGCTATATAAACCGCCTTAATTATCTTGGCGTTTTTCTTATAGTCATTAGCCAAGTCACCTAAGTTATTACCGTTGTAATTAGGTATTAGTTTTGCTTGCTCACCGGGCACATGAAGACTATCAGTGTCAGTATAATAAAAGTCTAACTCTACTTTATTTTTCGGACTTACCCTCATCATATGATCATACATAATCTTGTGGCTATAAGCCAGAACAAAAGCACCAAAATGTGATGGTTTATTGATCTTATCAACCGAGTCAATCTCGGATCTTAAGTAACCAGAAACATACCAAGTAGATTCGATTAGTTCTAAATCTGTAATTATATATTTATGGTCAAATCTCCAAAAATCATCAACATCTTCTATGGCTTGAGTATCATTAAATATTGGTCTTTGGATCATTTTCCCATAGAGACCATTTATTAGTAACTTCGCCAGGGTGTATTGAACACTTCCTTTTTGACTTGTTTTTTTTTTTTGGTCTGAAAGAATTTCTGTATATAATCATAACACACCTTACTAGTCTCTTCCCAGTAATATCCATCGATAATATTAACATCATAACCATATTTAATCATTTGTTCTATATCAACTGAAGTATACCAACCCTCCGAGTCTTTTAGATCCCATTTAGTTGCTCCTTTTTCGTCCTTTCTTGCTACTACTGGATGAAGCAGTTTCTTATACGAAACATACTTGACTTTATATATCCCCATCCCCATTTTACCCTTTATACCTTCGGTGGTATATTTTCTTTGTCCCACCGGATATTCGTGTAACATGGATAAAGGGACACAACATCTACGTTTAACAAGAAATCAGTTACATCAACGTAGTTTTCACCGAATTGTTCAGACACAAACTCAGTCTTGCTCTTGTAGCATCTTCTACCATAAATACTCTTTCTGATGTTATTTTCTTCCTCCGTTGAGTTAGACAAGACAACCACAGCTCCTTTAGGTATGTAGGACTTCCAGATATCAAATCCCAGAGAACTAGTAGAGATAAAATTTGTTATGTCTCTACTGAAGACCTTATAACATTGTTCATTTAACTTATTAAACAACTCTCGTAGACCAAGTACATCAGACTGTAGATAATCAAGACACTCGTTTCTCATACTATTAGACATGTCTTCCCACCTACAAGCTTTAGTATGATCAAATTCTCCTTTGTTAATTATACACCCGAAATCAGTTAATGCTCGACTCAAAGAACTACCTATATGTTTCATGAGATCAAAACATCGGAAACCTTTTTGTAATCCGATTATGCTTCCGTTGTTCATGATAAATTTATCTGGAACTAATCCTAATTTATTCATGCTCTTAATCAAGAAGTAGTGATCAAAGTTACTCCCGTTATAAGCGTTAACAACGAGCTTGTCGAGATTATTGTTGACCAAATATCGTACAAAATTGTCGACGCAATCATCACCTGCATAGTAACAAAAATCTCCATCTTTCTAATCAAATCCTAGTATATAAGGTGTATGAACCTTATGACCATCAACATCTTTTGTGTAAGTCTCTATCATACTGTATTATGTTGGGGTTTAACTCTTTACTCTTTGTTGTTTTTTGGATCAAACACTTACCTTTTTTCTTTATTACTACATAATGATAACTAGCTATGTTATTGTTACACTTGTGACTTTTCTTGTATCTTGTACCGCAACGAGAACATTTATTCATACAAGTATGATTATTATAATACGTATCGCCACAAGATAAACACTCCTTTTGCTCTTGTTTAACAATAAGACTGTAATGGCTCTTGTGTAGTTCTATAATGGTGAGATACTCTTTTCCGTAATACTCTTTTGTCTCTTCACAAAATAAACCAACAGGTATTTGATTTCTTTGTATTATGTCCAATGCTACCGGGAAAGGTATTGGTGTTTTAGGCTCTAACCCATAACATCTTCTTATCTCATCACAGATAGTAATTGTTGGGTTAAACACCGGTTTGAGTTGCTTTAAACACCTAAAGAAACAGTTGTTATTTGTTGATAATAGACGTTTTCTTTTAATCCAATCTGCTATCTTTTGTGAATAATTATGATCCCAACAAACACCACTGGGCGGAGGAACTACCTTTATTCTAATTCCTATGATTACATAAATATAATCCTCTTTCGGAGGTAAAGAAAGATCTACGTATTGTCTACGAGGTTTTACGAATTCGTCAAAGTCTTTTATATTAAACTTCTTAATACTCTTGGTGGTATTGTATTCGTTACTTGGTGTGCTACCAGTGTAAATGAATTTAACTACTACACCAGCACTATCAGTAAACAGCGTGATCCAGTCTTTCTTTTATTAACTCTGATATTTCATGTACCTCATCACTAGTTAATTCTTCTTGAGGACGACTAATAGTATACGTTCTAATACCATCCTTTTCTTTGTAATTCATATTTGAATGACTAATATCTTTTTTGAATGATTTTTTATCCTATAATATAACTTTTTATTCTGTGATTCTCTTACGATGAGCAGCAGAGTTAATAGGATATTTTTTGGCCGAAACACAAAGGTGTTTGTTACACACCTCACAGTAAAATTTGTGTGTAGCATAATATTTCTTTTGATTTTCGTTGTGGGCTTGTTTTTTTTCAACATCTGTCTCATATAGTTTTCTTCTTCCCATTTTTATAGTATGATTTTTATCTACAATAACCGATTAATTCTTGCTTTTATACCCTTACCTAACAGTTGACCAATTTTTTATGCGGCGCTGTCGTTGTACTTTTTTATTTCTTTAATTAATGCAGCTGGTTTTGCTGGTGTTGCTGCGGTCGGTGTTACGCCTGGTTTTACGCCTGGTGCTGCCGTAGGCATTATTTTATCTGCTATATACTCTCCCACCTTTTCAAGTTTTTTACTCCCAGTGTCTAATGCTGCAACAGCAGATTTCTTTATCGTCTCTTTTGCCAGTTGTTTTGCAGCGGTGCCAAATATGCTGTCGAATAGACCACCACCTATTTGTTCCCTCGTTACCGGGTCAACAAAAATGTATGTTCCTAACTCCTTACTATATACTTTTCTCATTTTTTTTTCTTACCGTTTATATTTCTCTCAGAATAAAAGTAAAACTGGTGTCAACACCGTTTAGATTTATATTTCTGCCGTTTACGTCTGTTATCCACCCACGAATCGAGTCAATCCTTGTCTTGTTTACTCTCGAATATCCTATATGATATGGTGTCTCTCGAAACGGATGACTACGATCTAGATTTGCAGTACCAAAGACGTAGATTACGTTACCCGACTCACCGTCTACAACTGAACCACTGACTGATTAAGTTACAATGAATATAAATACTATCTATACTGTTAGTAATATTAGGTAATTTACTACCGTATTCCGTCTCCTTTACTATTTTCTTGTCGATCCCGATTAACTCAGCAAAGTTACCTTCTCTTAAGTCTAGTACCGTGTTTTCCTTGAGTGTAATTAGCACCTTAAAGCTCGTTAGATCAAAGTCTACTTCTGTTGGACTGTCTTCGACTTTGTCGTTTTCCGATAGAAATTCTGCTATATAATCGTTTATGTCCCCGTAGCTGTAAGCACCATTAGCAAATGTCAATTCTTTGAACGTCTTACCGTCAAGACTATACTTTATTTTCTTGTTATCATAGAACTCAGAGATGTTGTACCAACAATAGGTCATAGTATTTATCTGAGACAAACCAAATACATACTGTTTGTTTTTGTCTAGTACCATGGGTTGTTCGAACTGGGTCACAAAATCAGAAGGGGTTCCTTTATCGGTAATACTAGAAAGTGTTATCATTTGTTCCATTTTTTATTACTCGAAATATTTTCTATAAATTCCTTCATGCTGTTCTTCCGTTATATCCTTATTTGACAGAAGAGTGTCTAGAATGCTTATACCCTCGTTTATTATCTCGTCGTTGTTGTTACCAGCCTCGATACCAGCAATAAGAAGCTCTAACCGATCTACTAGGTTTTTGGGTCATAACACAAAATGTTTTTATATTTGCCACTCGACTTTACTAAAGGATGTTGCGACAGCGTAACTAGTTTTTTTAACATACGCTTTGCAGAATCAGAATACTTTTGTTTAGGATTGTACCTCTTTGTTACTAGGTCGATGAAGTCATCATCAACTGGTGTATCAATTACCTGTTGTCCTTTATTGTCTAGTCCGTACAACTTGTTGTGTTCAAGAAGCTGTTCTAAGTCCAACAGTAAGCAGAAAAGGAGCCGTTAGCGTCTAATTTATATGACCCTTTAGTCGCTTAACCTTTTCCAGTTTTTTTCCCCTATAATTTCTTGTAATGCTCTGTTTTTGGCCTGTAAATATTCTATATCTTGTGGAAATTCCGCCCCGGATTTCATATGTCCTAACTTCTTATTCATATTTTTTGCCATATCTATCTTTTGTTGGTTACTCAGGTCAGCGCCTGCTAGTCGTTCCTCGGCGTCAAGCCGGGTTATGTTTACACCACCTGGTTGCATTTCAACTATCTGTGGTCCTGAAGGCGTTTCGCCCGATGGTTCCGCCTGCGGCTCATCCGGGTCATCCTGGTCCTCTATCGCAAGAGGTTCAGATGGAACAGGAAGATCCATAACATTAGGAACAGGCACTAGTTGACCGAATTGTGTCGTAGACGGTGTTATTTTTTCTACTGCTTTAGTCACTGGTTCAAAGAATTCCTCGAGTTTATCCGACCGTACACTTTTTCTTATTCTTTCTTCTTCCTTCTTCTTGATGTAATCCTGTACCACTTTCTCTGCTTTTGACTTCTTTTGAGCTAAATCCTTTAGTTCGTTTAACATTTTTATTTTCCTAATATAAAAGTAAACATGGGTATATTTAATGCAATACCTAAGAAGGTGTCAGGAGGTGCATCAACGAAGACTAATTTTGATGTAGTGTTAAGTAAGTATGCAAGCAAGGCTCTGTTAGACAAATATGTCCGTAAAGGACAACACTTAGACATGGGTGGGTATAAAATCACAGGTCTTTCACCCGGTTCCGGCAACAACCACGTAGCAACAATAAAGCAAATAAGCGATACTTTCTTTCCTGCGGTAGCGCGTAAAGACCTGGACATGAATAAGAAGTATATTAGAGGACTCGAGACCGACTTAGATGACCCAACCTGTGCGGTAAACAAGAAGTCGCTGCAGCAGAAAATAGACACACAGAAACGGAACTTTAGAGCGGAGTTTGCTCGTAAGGATTTTTTTGCTGCAAGTGAACGAGAACTAAGAAAAGACTTGCACAGACAGTATCTAAGACCAATTCACCTATCACAACTTGAGAAAAAAATAAGTGCTGTTTATACTAAGACTGAGGTAGACGCTAAGCTAGACCCTGTTTATACTAAGACTGAGGTAGACGCTTAATTTGATGCACTAGACCCTGTTTATACTAAGACTTAGGTAGACGCCAAGCTAGACCCTGTTTATACTAAGACTGACGTAGACGCCAAGCTAGCCGATTATGAGGGTTATACAAAAAGTGAAATAGATACTAAAAATCAGAATAGCAAGAGAGAATTAAGGAATTTTTCAATAAAACAGGAGAAAAGAAGTACGAGAAAAAGAAAGCTGCATCATTTCTTGCAAGAGTGAAACCCGGTTATTATATTGTGTTTGAGAATGAAAAAGTCAAGTGGTTAACGGACGATTCCTATATCAACGGTGATATAGAGGAGGATCTCGACAACTGGAAACTAACCCTAAACCCGACGGACGGCGGTGCCGGCGGCAGTCTTTATTTGTTTGGTGCGCATCTAATATTTGAGTCACCAGAAGAGTCCGTATTTCCTAACGACATTAAGATCATATTGAAAATAGATCAATTAGGCGCATCAAAGGAAATATCTTTCACAAGAGCAAGAAAAGATAATAAGGAGGAGATAACACTTTTTCATATCGAGAAAATAAGAAATAGCGCTACTTGTTCACTTCTGTTTAGCGCAGCCTTTTCATCAGTTATGAAATTAAGCGAAAAGAGTAGGGTTGCGGTGGTCGGAATTACAGAAAAACACTAATTCGTTGTTCCGATTCCTACAGAGTTGTGCGTTAGATATTCAATATTCTATCCGTGATTATGGTTCTGAACTAGATTTCTCAGACGAAGGATTTGCCGGTAATAGTCAGGATTATACTGGCGACGGAACTACTGAATACAGAATAATTAGAGAGCGTGACGTTATAGGTCTATATCAAAAAAAGATAATCGACAATATCGACATTGAACTAAATGGTAAAGCGTGTTTTATAGCGTGATTTTGGAAGTGATCTTCGTCAGGCTGCAGCAATACAATGGAAAAAAGAGTATTCCGTTGGTTTTTCTGATGGGACTGAAGAAGTCAAATTGCACCTGGGTTATATTGCTAAATATGTGAGGATAAGTATAAGAGGAAAAACAGGTTATCGGGTGAGAAAATACCAACATGTATATCTAAGTCCTCCGGTTAACACAACACCACACACTTTTAGTTACTCTCTGGGCGGTCTATTCTGAATGTCTACTTACCCTATTGCTCCTCGTGTAACTCCGATACCGATCGGGCTTCTAGACAACAACTTGACTGTTGATAAACCATAAACGGGAAGATCTTACACTCACCCGGGGATGGATTTCAGCAGTGGATAAAATTCAAGGATAAGTGTACACCCACATTTACTGTCCGTTTGTGCGTCGCGGGTATCACGGGCACTGCCATAGGCACTCCTTCGTACATCTCATGTTACAAAAAAGGGACGACACCAATAACTAGCAACGAAATTCTAGAGACCAGGAAATCCATCCGTGTTCATTATCAGTTTGAGAAAAAATGAGTCATACGTTTGAAAAGAACGACGAAATATTCTTTGGAGTCATAGCCCCAACCGATGAAAACAGATGAATAGTGATTCAGTGATAACTTTAGGAGGACTGCCAAACGGAGTTTTCGATATAGTAAATATTCAAGAGAAAGAAAGGATCGTAGATTTGTACTGTCCTCTCAGAGGAATAACCTTTAAAGTGTGGGTGCGCAGAGATTTACTAGAAGTACTAAAGACTCGAGAAGTATTTGCTTGGTTGTGCGATGAATAAAGACTATCTCAGAGACTGCAAGTCCGACATCGGAATCCAGGAGTTAAAGTCGTCTGAATACCCTTTCCATTTAACAAATACTCTTCTATTTTTATGATCCCGTCTGATAATATTTTCTATTCTGTATGTCTCTTGGTCTGTCTTCTGGAGTTCTTGTTCGTAGAAGCATCCTTCTATTGGCTGGTTATTCAAGTCCGTGATCTTGTAAGTTATTGGTTCTGTGTACTGGATTGTCGAAATGGTAAATACCTCTTCGGTCCAGTTGGGTGTATAACCCTTTTCAAACGTGCCTTTCTTTTTAGATATTCTGACCTTGTCGTCTAGTTTGAATTTTGGTTTAGTCTTAGTTTCCTTCGTATCTGAGTAAACGGAGGATTTGCTTGCTTCTACTGGTTTCATTTTGATTGACGAGTGCTTCGTGTTATTGTACTGCTCTACTAATTGTGGAAGTACTGAGATATAATTGTAGGTGTTATAGGGGGAAAAGTAGCGAAACATCTTACCTTTGAGTGTGCGATTGAAGCGCTCTATTACTACAGCCTTTCCCTGATTAAAAGTGTGGTACATTCTTATTTTTGTAGTTTTCCAGGAGTTTCTTAAACTTCTGGTTGTAAAACTCTGCTCCCTGATCGACCCATAGTAATTCTGGA
Source organism: Modiolus philippinarum (assembly GCA_002080025.1). NCBI lineage: Eukaryota > Metazoa > Mollusca > Bivalvia > Mytilida > Modiolidae > Modiolus > Modiolus philippinarum. The sequence goes on along the minus strand of MJUU01054603.1, from coordinate 6,436 downwards.
GTTCTTCTCTCTTTTAGTATGCTCTCGAATCCAATAGCCACTTCTTGTCCTGTCCTTGATTTTAGTGGAACGCTCCAAGCGTATTTGCTAAATACGTCAATCACATTTAGTAAGTATTTGTACCCCTTGTTATCTCTGGAATAAGCTTGCATGTCTACGAGATCTGCACTCCAGGTGTCATCGACATGTGATACTCTTACTTGTCTGAGAGGGAACTTTCTTCTTGCTTGCTTATGTAGTTCTTCTGCTGTTTTGTCTGTCTACTTTATTTTCTCCTTTTTTTTAACACCGAGTCCCAGTTTGCTTTTTACTCCTATTACACCCTGAACTATCTTTCTGTTTACAGCTTCACCGACTGATGATGATTTTACTTGTTTGAGGTCAGACATCATCTTCTTGTCACATTTTTGTTTGTCGATCTGCGTATCATAACAAAGATCATGACTCCTACAAACCCTATCTAATTTGTTCTTGGTGGGTAAGTCTAGTGAATTATAAGGCCCACAGTAATTCGTTCCTGGGAGAGTAATTCCGCCCTTCGGCATTAAAGGTTTGATGGCCTTGTGTATGTCGAGATTACCGCCTGCCGCGGCGCGTATAAACTTGGTTTTCGTGATTTTGCAGCTGGCACACGTGCTGTATTCTATGAACTTACCGTTGGATAATTGAACGACCCTTGGAGAAAGAGACTCTGTGACTGTTTTCTCTTTTACGCAGTAGCTCATTTTTTGAAGTACTCTTTTAATAGTATTTCATTTTTTATTGCATCCGTCGCACTGCCGCGGGCACTAAGGTCTTTGTACATTATATCGTAGATGTCTTTCTCTTGTGCTTCTCGTATAAAGAATAGACAGAAGTAGCCACATAGAACACTTAGTTTGTGTTGGTACTGAACTGTGTTACGTCTGTATTTACCCTTTATATAGTTAATAAATTCTTGTGGTGGTGGAAGACCATAACTATCAAAGTAAATATTTCTTTTGTCACGGAAGTCCCAACACACCCAATGAGTCCCTTCCCCACTTTTATCGTCTAAATTAAGGACGCCGCGCTCATTCTTGTTTCGTTTTAGTGGTAGATTGTCCCTGCTGTAGACTCCTAAAAGAGGTAATACGTAGTTTATCAACCCAGTCTAAAATATCAAAGTTAGTAAGCGGATCAAGCGTCTGCCGTAGGCACTTTTTTTTTGCTTGACGTAGGGTCTGCGTACGCTGTCTACTTGTGTACTTTGCCCGGGCGTTCAACTTGTAGTCCTTTGCCTAACAGCGGCGCTGCTAAACCGGTTAGTAACGGCACTGCCAAACTGGCTAACATACCAAGGAATCCACCGGTCTGTTGTCTTTTTGTGATTCTAAGACCAGTTCCTGTTTTCTGTTTGAGTGCTGTTTCTAATTGCTTTTTCTGTGTTTTTGTAAGTGGTCAACGTAGGGTTTACGTAATAATGTGTTAACTTTATTATGTGGTACGTCTGCTGTTAAACCAGAACCAAGCACCTTTTTCACCCCGGTTTCAGCTAGAGCAGAGGCCGCTCCAATGCCAAGGGCAGGTAACAGTTTGGATGCCACTGTCTTTATGACCGGAAGTGCAAGTTTAGCAATTGCTCCAAGAAAACCTCCGTTTTGTGACTGCTTCGAAATTTGTGTCTTGCTAATTTTTAGGTCTGTACCAGTACCAGAGGCCTTTGCTTTCTGTATTTTATTTATTTGTGTTTGTGTTAGCGCTAGCGGCATATCACCTGTTAATTGGTTGTTTGTTAGTCTTAAATGTTAGACAAGATGTGTTTTTGTATGCTTTAGCTAAATTCTTTCTCTGACCTTCGGATAAACCAAGACTATAGTTAACGTATTTACTACCTGCGGTACTCATTTTT
>MJUU01054602.1:27789-45832 GCA_002080025.1 Modiolus philippinarum | reverse complement strand
GTATTGCGGACACCGGTATAACATAAAATTGAGAAAAAGTTCCCTATCTTTCATATTTATGGTTAAATTCTATCAAGTTTTAGTATTGCGGACACCGGTATAGTATAAAATAGAGAAAAAGTGCCCTATCTTTTATATTTATGGTTAAATTCTATCAAGTTTTAGTATTGCGGACACCAGTATAGTATGAAATAGAGAAAAAGTGCCCTATCTTTTATATTTATGGTTAAATTCTATCAAGTTATAGTATTGCGGACACCAGTATAATATCAAATAGAGAAAAGGTGCCCTACCTTTAATATTTATGGTTAAATTCTATAAAGTTTTAGTATTGCGGACACCGGTATAATATAAAATAGAGAAAAAGTGCCCTATCTTTCATATTTCTGGTTAAATTCTATTCAAGTTATAGTATTGCGGACACCGGTATAATATGAAATAGAGAAAAAGTGCAATACCTTTTATATTTCTGGTTAGATTCTATCAAGTTTTAGTATTGCGGACACCGGTATAATATAAAATTGAGAAAAAGTGCCCTATCTTTTATATTTATGGTTAAATTCTATCAAGTTATAGTATTGCGGACACCGGTATAATATAAAATAGAGAAAAAGAGCCCTATCTATTATATTTATGGTTAAATTCTATCAAGTTATAGTATTGCGGACACTGGTACAATATCAAATAGAGAAAAAGTGCCCTATCTTTTATATTTAGGGTTTAATTAGAGCTAGTTTTAGTATTGTGGACACTGGTATAAAATAAAATAGAGAAAATGTGCCCTTTCTCATATATTTATGTTGAAAAAATAAGAAAATTTTAGTATGTGTAAATCTAATTTAAAAGTAATGGATCTTTTCTTAGGTTCATTACTACGGTGATATATCAGGACTTTTTTATTTGACGTAAATTATTTTTGATTAAACATTTTTGATTTAATTTATTTCTTTTTCTGACAAAATTACAACATTTTAAGCTTTTGACGATTCTACTCTGATATTGTTACGGCAAAAGTGGAGACAGTTCCCGAGAGAAAGTTTGTAACACTCTATAACCGACTACTAGTATTTTCTTTTCTAAAATGAACATTGGTTTTTTCTTTCTAAATTACCATTTTATTTATGCTGTGAAATTAAGAATATCTCTACTTTTATTGCACGCTGATATTTTTCATTTCGAGTTCGTTTCATGAAAATATATAAGATTTTTTAACAGACACGGTGCACGTTACACGGTACACGGTACACGATACACGGTACACGATACACGATTGAGAACTTTCTGTATCATTCATCGTGCGAATCGTGTGCGCTCAACGTGTGAACCGTGTGCGTTCATCGTGTGAATCGTGTGCGTGTGGTAGGGAATGTTGAACGTTTCCATCGCTGTAAAACATTCTAATGGACTTTTTCAAATAAGATGAATTGAAACCAGCTGTCTGTCTTATTATCGGAAACTAATAAGCTTTCTTTTTTCGTGAAAACATTTGTTAACTCCATGTGTTTTTTATATTCATAGTTTTGAAAACACAACTAGTTTAAAAGTACAGAGAGTCTAGATGAATGAGTTGAAATTGAAGAGACAATTGATACACTCATTTCTTTTCTCGTGTCTTTTGTTTTAAAAGGGCGGAGATCGTCGTCTGAAATCTAGACAACAGTGTATGACAAAAACGCTATAATTTTATCTCCAAATTGTGAACTTTCTCTTCTTTAACAGCATATAATATCTAACAAGCGCTGAGTGCACATCGTTGACGACGATTGATTGATTGATTGATATGGGGGTTAACATCACTTTCAGCAGTATTTCAGCTGTCTACATGACGGTCAGTTTTAGTGGTGGAGGAAGCCTGAGTGTTCGGAGAGAACCACCCACCTTGGGCAGCGTTGACGAGGAGCATGCAATTGATATAGTGGCTTTTCAAAAGTTCAAGTGAGATGTTTCAAAATCCTCTAAGAATGGGTTGTGAATTTCGTCTCCTCTTCACCACATAAAAAAAAGATATAAATAATTCCAATTGCTAGTGGAATGTCATATTTCATTGGTCACATCACGAACAACCAAAAAGTTATTCCTCGATAAACGATTCTTGCCCATTGATATGCTTCGAAGAATAATAGGACAGTATACGGTGACGTCAAATTCAGTGGCAGCATTGTATTCAGTTCAAAGTTTTGGGATTATAAGAAATGGAAGTCATTTTGGATGAGTTTATTGATGTTTTAACGCGGCCTTTCACTCAAAAACTAATCTTTAAAGTTCGTCAGACTTTATTAGTTTGTGAGTGAGTCTGCTGCGTTTAGACATCGATATAAACTCATCCAAAATAATTTTTATTCCTATAATAAACATAGTGTCGCTTTAACAAAGGAAACGGACACTACAGATAGATATCGCCACGATGTTGACTTGACCTGGTTTAAATTTCAGATTTTTATATCGAGACAACGTGTAAAGCTTATAGAAAACAAATTACCAGTAGGATTAAATGGAATAGCCAAAAAGCACTAAAAGTGCTGTCGAGTCTACTCTCTAAAGAAAACGACTTGAAACTCGGTACTTAATGCAGGTTAACAGCAATAATATCATGTACAATCCGAGCTCATTTTTTTTACAAAATAAAAATGCACTTACGTCGTCAACTTAAAGTGTTGTATATCCGGTATGAAGAAGTGGGTAATATATCTGATGTTTTAAATTACTACTGGTAATGCAACAAAAAAAAATTAGCACTAATCAAGTAAACATGTTGCGATTTATAATTACATGTATTCGTTTTAATTATATTTGATTTTGGGACTCTCTCTATATATTCTGAAATGATACACACTAATGGAAAAACTGACAAAACTAAAAGTCTCAGCACCTTAAGTCCCTGTTGTTAAGAGAAATGATCATTGCCAATGCTCTCTCATTCCAGTATCATTCATCGAGAAATGCAAATCTGCAATCTTTGCAGTGGAATAGAATAAGATTTTTTAATAATGGTGAATAAGAAACAAAATATTCCATTTATACCCTCGTAAAGGGCGACATCATTCGGTGACTGAAAGAACATCGCATTACAGCCGTGTGATTTACACAGTGGTACAGGCCATAAAGTGATCTTGCATACATGTATTTGTACATCATTTTCCATGACCCAACAAACATTGCACATGACACTGGTACATGTATTAAATGCTCTTACAAAGTTGTACATCACATTGTAGGATTAAAGCGTGCTCTTACAAAGTTGTCAATTTCTAGGATGATCTCGTGGAGTAATGCAAATTTTAAAGTCAGTTGCAGAATGATCCTACAATTGTCGTACATTTTCTTTTATGTACAGTTTGCAATTTATGACTTGCCTGTCACGCAAACAGAGTTTTGCAATATCGAGAACATTTCTTGAATATGGGAATTTGTTTACGACAAGTAAAACTTTGAAAAATCGTCAACTAAAATTACGAAAAACGAAGTATAATTGATACCTTTAATTCAAATATTTATCTTACTGACAAGATGGCTTTGTAGAGACTTTGTCGTCTTATGTTCATAAACTTGCTATCCTCTCTTTGTTTATTATTGTATTTACAAGAATGCCTATGTATGTGACAAGTAGTGTCGGATACATAACATCAAACTTTTTTTAAGAATTAATGAGAATGAAAATAAGTTGTTTGCATTTAAAATTCAAACCTTTTTTCATTGTTTCTTATTCTAAAATGACGTAAATAATCGTCACTTAGAAAATGTCAGCAGATTAGGTTTGTTATTTATTAGTTATTAAGGCACTTTGACATCAATTTAAGGAATTTTAGAAAAAGGTTATGTGTAGATAAAATTACAAACAGCGCCTTTCTCAAGAATGATTAACAAATACTTAATAAAGCTTAAAATACAAATTTTAATAAATATTTTTGTCTTATTCGTCTTATTCATGTGAAAGGAAACAAACCATAAATCTCGGATTACTTAAAAAAGACTTATATTTGTTGACAATTTGTTCGTATTGACGTTCGTTGATAAATAACGTCATTGAAATTCAAAATAGATTTATAATCATATTGGAAATTTGCACAGTACATATTAATTGATTCATATGCTGCTGATGAGAGGTTACTCCTTGAAACACGTGTACAGCATAACGGAATTTACTTTTTAATATGCGACTTCGGTATTTTTGTACAGGAATCGAATATAACGTTACTGTGCAAGTTATCCAAGTTAACTCCTATATTTTTTTTAGGTTTTTCATTGCCTTTCATTAATTATTAAAGGTATTCATGTTGTCTTTCTTTTTTATGAGATTATTGTATAATTAACAACTATTCTATTTAACGGAGATACATGTCGTTGTACTATAGTGAAGAGAGGGCTGGGTTGGGTGCCTAAAAATTGATTAGTCCTTTGGCTGAAATTTGTTCATTAATGTCCGTTCTGGAAATCTCTGGAATTGGAAAAAATGTCTTTGCAACATCTCTGCTTTTTTAATTGGTATACAATTCTCTTTTATTTCTATTTATTATTATTTTTTTTTTGTTCTGTTTTTGTTGTGTTTTGAATTTGTAAAGCACGAGTTTGGAAGAATCCATACTTGTAACTATCCCAGGATATTAGATGATGATGAATACTAACTATCCCAGGGTATTAGATGATGATGAATACTAGTAACGTTTTGTTATGTAGTGAGGCACTTCGACAATCGAGAACTGGGGAATCAAACATTAGGGGAAAATTAAAAATTCAAAGAAAAATATGACAATAAAGAGACAACAATATGGAGGACAAAGACATGACCTGAACGCTAATTATATATATATAAACGCTAAACGATTGACAAAGAAGATGTTAATCTAATGAAGAGCATTAATTCTATTACCCAGCCATTTTGTCCAAGTTCAAGAGGAGATAGTTGTATATAATTGAATATAAAACAGGATTATTTTGGCTAAGATGAAATTCAGTAAAATTATACATACCAAATGTTTATCGGTAATCTGTATGAGTTTCCTTTGATCTAATGAGACTGAAAATCTCAGTATCACGAAACTGGACAATATAATGAAATTATAGTATCATTGTGAGGGCGTCACGTGCGAGTTGGTATGTTCACGTCATGTTTTGGTACTATTTGTCGTTATCATACGTAATATTATAAAAATGCATATGAATGATCACAATAAATAATAGAATAACTGTGCTTAACAGACATTTCAGCTTATCGTAATTAATTATAGAGTTCTATTTATAATTTTGAATTATCGATGAAAGAAAATTTTGGCTTTCATAGGGACTTTGTCACGGCGTAACGCATCAAGCTCGCCACAAAGGGTTCGTTTGATACTGTTCGTAAAAACTCTGAATAAAAAACAAAAATGTCCTTTATTCCATATTTATAATATGAGTGTAATGTAATTTGCGTCCGTTGCAAATGTATATTAATTATTCCATACATGTAAAAATATATATCATCAAGGACAATAATCAAAACCGATGTTAATTTAGACAAAATATTCAATGTTTCCCAAAATTATATTTTAATAATATAATTTATTATAATTTAATGTCTGGTTGAAAAGTTCAAGGATTAAAGAAAATGTTATAAGCATATCGAATCATTATTACATAACAAGAAAATCTCTTTAAAACATAGTAATGGACTTTTTCGAATAAGATAATCTCTCTTATTTTTGTGTAAAATTACTCTTTCCTCACGCTAAGGCTCATCCTCTCGTTAATTTAGATAAGTGAACTTGAAATCGAAGAGACAACTTAATCACTCAGTTCTGTTTCTTATTTTCCTGTCCTTTGTTTAAAATGATGACGATTGACGTCTGAAATAAAAATTGCAGTCTATGACAAAACGCTTTCCTTTTACTACAAATTGTGAACTTTCCCTTCCTAAACAGCAATATACATGTTAATGTCTTACCAGCGTGCGGAGTGCACATTTCAAAACGGTATCGCTGATGTAGAGCATGGAATTTGTATAGTGGCTTTTCGAAAGAGAAGGTGTAATGTATCAGAAACAGCTAAGCATTGGTAGTGTCAAATGTCCATTTATTACCACGACATCATGAATTAATAAAATTAAATATAATGTGTTGTTTTTGCAAAGGAAACAGAGAGTTATTACTCCCCTTTGGGTCGTTGTCTCTTTGACACATTTCCCGTTTCCCTTCTTTTTTTCTATTAAAGATGCATTTTATGTTATCAACGTATTGATTTGCCCTGCTTTGAATTTTCATTATTCTAAAATCGACACTATGTGTAAAGCTGATACAGAACTAATCTCCAAAAGAATTCAATCGAAACGCCAAAAATCACTTAAAGTGCTGTCGAGTCTCCACTCGAAATAGATCGACTTTAAACTCGGTATTTAAGACTCCTTTGTCTTTTGTCTTGTACGTGTTTTTCTTGTGTAGTTCCCTTGCAAATTGTTGCATGTAATTTTATTTTTCAGCCATTGTAGGTGTTTCCTGTTATCCATGTTTTAACATTTAAACGTTTATATGAAACAACATTGAAATTTTTTACATTTTGAGGTTTTCTTGGGAGTTAATACTATGAGTGCTTTAGTTCTTAATATTGTATTTTTATTTCCGTGCCTTGTGGCTGTCTCACGTCTTTGTTTTGTCTTTGCTTTTCTCTATTGCCGTTTTTGCCATGTCTTCGGACTTTGATTTTTGTGATCATCACTTCCCTTGTTCGTTCGGTATTCTATTGCAGCCGTTGTTGTTACATTTAGATGACGTTTTTTATACAAAATGAAAAAATGCACAAGCGTCGACTACTTAATGTGCTGGTATGGAGAAGTGGGGTAAGATATCTGATTTGTAATTACAATGTACTACTGGATCTGATGAAGCGCCAAATATATTTAACATTAATCTAGTAAACATGTTGCAACTATTCGTTTTGTGGGGTTCTTGTTCATTTTTCGTTATTTGTTATGTCTTTGTCATACTATTTCAATTCGTTTTTGATGTGAATTGCAGTGATTTTTGATTTCTGATTTTAGAATTCCCCCATTACTCGTTCTTGCCATGTCTTTAGATTTCGGTTTTTGTGGTCTTCGTTAGCGCCCATTCTGTTTTTGTTTCTAATGTTGAAAGAAATGATCAGTGTCAATGCTATTTCATTCCAGTATTGAGAATTTGGCAACTTCTTGCAGAATAGAATATTGTTTTCATTGATGATTAATTAGTAAAAACACATGTACTTTCTCATTCCATATCCGCCTGTCCCGAGTTCGTATCGTTGTTTACGTTTGTCTTTTGTCGTATTTGTGTTTTTTCTGTGTAGTTCCCTAGCAGATTGTGGCATGTAATTATAATTTTAGCCATTGTAGGTGTTTCCTGTTGTCCCTTTCATTTCATATACCCTTGTTTGGGGATGACATCATACGATTATTGAACGGACATCGCATTACTACAGTGTGACACAATGTTACAGTTCATAGAGTAATCTTACATATTTGTGCACCGCATTACCATTGGCGAACAAACATCGCACAAGAACATTCCAATTACACAGTGGAACAGGCATCAAGTGCTCTTGCAATTTCAGAATTTAAAAGAAAGTGTTTTACAAAGTTGGGAATTTCTTGGGCGATCTTGTGACATAATGCAAATTTAAAAATCAGTTACAGGATAATATTGCAATTGTCGTAAACTAAAGTTTCTTCTGTACATTATGCAAATGTCATGCCTGTCAATGAAACAGAAAATCTTCCTGGAATCTGCATTTTTTAAGCCAAGTAAACTCTGAAAAATCGTGAACTATAATTGCAAAAAACGAAGTATATATTTCTTGAGTTCAATACTTATCTTAGTGATAAGATGGTTTTTAGAGACTTTGTCTTTTTGCATTTAACTAAATATCCTTTTATTGTTTGCTTTTGAATTCACTTTTCCAACAAATTTATGAATCTGAGAAAAAAAAGTAAAATGTAGATAAAAAAATAAAATTGCAAACAGCGCCTTGTCAAAAATAAATTTTCTAACACTTAATACAGCTTAAATACAAATGTTTATAAATATTTTTGTCTCATGTCTGTGAAAAGAATCCATAAAACTCGGATTATTTATCAAGGACTTATATTCGTAGACATTTTTTTCATATTGACGTCCGTCGATAAATAACTTCATCCTTTGACATTATAATTATATGGGAAACTTGCATAGTACATATAACCACACTGATCATTCAGCTAATCGGGTGGATTGTCCGTTAATTTTGTTTTATATGTGGTTACAATGGTGATGGGTCCGTTGATTGGAGTAGGTCACAGTCAGTTAATCAGAATTTATCGGAATATCAACATATATGTCAGTCAAATTTTGCTTTTTTCATAATGCATGCAGTTAATAGGAAACTAATGTGTGTGTCTATCAGTGTAAAAATAATGTGTGTATAGTGGTATGATATTTTTTTGGTGAACATTGCGCAATTTAAACGCATTTTAGAAAAGCATGTTACTCACCACTATATTTTGACCTTTTCTGATGTAAACAAATCCAAGTTTTTAGTGTTTTATAAGAAAAATAACAACGAAACACACATTTCAAGTCTTCAGATGAAAAATATGAACATGTAGCACACACTATCTTGACAAAACAATGCACTGAATTATATTTATGAAGATAATCATGAATTATTCAAAACTCGGTCATTTAATCGAAAGGCCCCTGATACTCAGTCCGTTAACTAGGTCCGTTGAGAGTAAATCTGATAGTTTTAGTGTAGTTTGCCGAAGCATAACCGACACCTATGGGTTATTATTCTTTGTCTCTTGTCGTTTATCTGTGTCATGTTTTGACTTTTTTTTGCAATTGACAATTTGTAGGCCAGCTTCCAACTAAACCTTTGAATATCTTTAAAAAAACGCAATGTTTTAATTGTACAATTTATACTTTAAATAATATTGTACTGATTTTAAGCATCTTTCAGTTTATGGTGTTCCAAATGTTTTAATTGGATCTGCGTTGAAAAGAATAAGCTGTCGAAATGGCCATCTGCAGAAACTACCCTTACCACTACTTCGGTATCTAATGGATAAGAGATTATCTGAGGAAAAAAATGATTGGTTATAGATTATAGCCAAACTTATAATTATACACGTAATCAGTTTGAGGACCTTTTACTTGAAATATCATATTTCTGAATTTAGAGGACGAAAATAAGTTTTTGAAAGATTGCATGTTAACTTTCAGGAAATCTAGTTTCTATTATCGAGCACTGCATGAAATATTCATTTTCTGATTCAAAAACCTACGGGAAAAACGAAGACTATTGTCAACAAGTTTGTTTCCGATTGTTCGCGAAGGTATTTGAATGGGCTTTAAATAGAGTCCAGTGTTAAACAAACTTTTCCGTTGGCGGCCTTCCTGGATGAGCTGATGACTTGCCAAACACATTTTAAGAGGCCAACTAAGAACTAAATCACCAGGTTTGGTTCTTATTGCATGACCAAGTTGCAAAAGAGGAAATCTTTGTGTTTTTCCATAAGTTCCAGTGTTAAAGAACTTGCTTTTAAAAATCTTGGATGAGGTGTGGACTTGTCGGACACATTTTAAATAGCGATCATCCGAAGATTATTTTGTCCCAGTTTGGTTCAAATTGGCTTTGAATGGCTTCCGCTAGGATCCAATGCAAACCAATTGTTTGACACTTGTCAATAGGTTGACCATGTAGTTACATGAGAGATCCTTACATGTATTTTCTAATACAGTCCAATCTTTAAAGCCCGAATAACATTTGTATTCTATGAGAAGTTCTTTAGTTTTGTATTAAAGGAGTTTTGCCCTACACATGGATGCGGTCTCACATCTCCCGTCGAGTTAACCAATAAAATTCGAAGGTATAAAGTCTTTACGTACACTTGAAATTTGTAACTACAATGTATATCCCTTTTCCATAATGTAGATTAATCAATTTCATGAATTACTTGAAGTACCTCCTCAAAGTACCACCTCTTTGCAATACCAAATACAATACCAGCTCTGTCCTTACCTGATTTTGGCTTTCCATTTAAATCGTATTGATATTTGTACTCTATCAGTCTTTAAACATTTTTTAGTTAATAGTCTTCAAAATGTTAAGATTTTATCTACACTGATGAGACATTAGTTGTCGAAATGGCATTGGCAGAAACTAAATTTACAGTAAATCTTTTATTTAGTTATTTGTTACCACTGGTTCGATTCCTCTGCTGGTAAATTATTAATACCCGAGGGTGTTCATCAGTCCAATAGTCAGAACTTCGGTGCTGACCATAAAACCGATGGACTATTAGTTCCCGAGTGTATTCATCAGCCCGGTAGTCAGTACTTCGGTGCTGACCCGAAATCTGATTTTATTTGGAAACTTGCAATATCTAAATTATTGTAAATTGTTGAAAACTAAGGAGTACCTCCCTCATGCAAAGTTCTATCCTTAGCTGATTTTAGCTTTCTGTGGACGGTTTTGGTTTGAAGAAATAAAGTAGTCAGATTTTTGTTCTAACGTGTGTATACAAAGAAAATAGTATAGGGTAAAACAAAGTAAGTGAGAACCGAATCGTCAGTTACGCAAAAAGAACGAACAATCCATGAACAAAAGCAACATCGGAAACACTAAGAAACAAGGAGACCTCTTGAGTACGGGACAAAAAAGAAAAATGAAGACACACATAGAGATGTCTATATCTATGTCTATGTCTATGTAGAGTAAGCATTTCCTGCTTCTAATAAGACGTATTGAAAATGAACTCCGGTAGTAAAGTTAAATCCGATAGAGGAAAAACAAACTTAATTAGTTGTAGAGGGAAAGATCTGTTGACATCTGGGAAACAGATATCCCGTAACGATCCACAAGATCGTGATGTCGACCGAAAAACTTCTGTAGTGATTACTTTAAGTTTTTGGTAACATAACCTTGTTTAAGTAGTCTATTTGTAAGCAACTGAGCTCGATCAAGGAAGTCACTGTAACGACCACAAGCCCTTGAGTAGGAAATGAGTTGTGAGATGTAAACTCCATATGCTGGTGCCTTTGGTATGTTGCTACAAAGAAAAAGGAAGTTGACCGTTGGAAAGGTGAAGTCCTCGCGTTTGTCAAACAGCCTAGTTTGTAATGTACCTCTGTTGTCAATTTTAAGATAAAGGTCAAGGAACGAGGCCGATGTGGAAGTATCTGTAGTATCCTTAATTTCAATCTCTTTTGGATAAATTAGATGAAGAAAATCACCAAAGCGAGGGTTGTTTAGTGATAAAATATCTTCTATATATAACGGGAGCTAAAATTAAAAAGACTGGGTCAGTTTTGTTTTTGTTTTTTGTTGNTTTTCCATCAACTTAGGTTACTTGTCATATGAATAGCACGAATAGGGGAAATCCATCGATTGACTCCCATGGCCTACTTTAACTTATAGAATTAACACTAAATTTACATTTATATCCGTAATCATTTTAACTCAATTATAATACTCTTAGCCCTATTTACGTCATTGGTAATACGAGTTAAAGTGCTTTACTCAAATATTGCGAAAGTTATTTTGTCTTGTTTAAGCTATTTTCAATAAAAACCATCAACATTGTTTGATCTGAAATGGCAAACAAGAGAGTATATGCTTCCAATTTTTTTGATACATTATCAAACTAGAATATTTATAACCTGTTTAGCTGTTAGCATGTGCACGCTCTAACAGCATAGGAAGTATAAAACTGTCAGCCTTATTTTTCCGATAAACTGAGAAGTGGTTTTCATTTAAGAAACTCTTTAACTTTTATAAATTGCACATATACAATATGTTTAGTATACGTTTTCAATTAAGTGGTTACGTAATGCAGTTAGCTATTTTCCTATTCATCGGATACAGGAGAATGAAAACAATGGGTTAAAATGTTACTGAGAAAGAGGTTCATAAGTCGGCTTTGATGTTGTAAAGGGAAATTGAATTGGTAAACTGTAAAGAGAATTAACTATTGGTTTAAAAGTCATATAGATGAATTCCAGAACAGATCTAATGTCAAAATAAAATAAAATTACAAAAACAGGATAACAGCAAACACTTACAATGACCAGGAACTACAAATACGATTCAGGTGTCACGCAAATGAAGTCAAAACAGAATGTTCTCCATATAGGGGCAAAAGTCCAAAGATGGTTTGATAATTGTGAAATAATTGTCCCTTAATTTCAAGTTTATTTTAGCAAAAAAAATGAATAGAAGTCCTTCAATTGAGGATTTTTCATTATTTTATATACATAGTCCTTTGTACTTTAATATCTCATGGAAAAGGTACACTGACAGAAAACTGAAGGTTTAATGTGCAAGAAGATAGTTACTTATTTCAATAATGAAAAATTAAACTTTTAATGTTGAAAAATTTCAGGTGAATGAAAAATTTTGTGTCTGGTCATTTTGTTCATTCCCGGTATGTTTTGTGCATTTTTCATTTGTACTTTTTATTCCTATAGAAAAAGAAAAAGTGCATAAATCTTTTTGAGTTACGTCGCTTTGGTGGCTTATTTGGGCTTATTACAAAAAGGCAAACTATAAAAAAATGAAAAAAGAAATCAATAAAAAAGAAATGAAAACACACGAAAATTAAAATGAATTTATTTGACAATTTCTTTTTTCAAGCGAATAGAATGGGTTACAATATACAATTTACACGTTACATGCTTTGTAATGCACACTGTGATCGTCCTTTGATCTTGAAATGGAAACTAACAAATGATCAAATTTTGTTGAGAAAAATCTTCGTTGAAATACCTACTGATAATTTTAAATGAAAGGATATGGAGTTAAGTTTATGTTTGTTGACGATCCCGCATCCATGGATCAAAAGGTAAAAACATGCATGTAGCGTTGCTCGAGTTTTAGCAACGAATTTCGCTCAAACCGGCACTAGATGCCGTCTTGAATTTTGCTATGAGGTATGAGTAAAGCTCATTGGTGACTTCAAGATGAAGAACAACAATTAAAGCGTTGTCCCATTGCTTAGTATTGCCATGTATTTGTAGGGACTTGACTCATTTGCATTTACTCCATATCTCTTCATTGTTAGTTAATATTATATAGATACACTGTAAACACAAGCAATAGAGCAACATTTTAATTGTTCTCTATCTCGATGTCAACAGTTTAAAAAATACACTGCATAGACACAAAATAAGTATCAGAAGAATAGTAAATAACAATAACGTCTTTTGAAAAATCAACCCAGTGACCAGAACTTCGACATTTGGTGCCTATACGGTGTTGGTGATAATTTTGGTAACGTCAAAAAGCGACGTAAATAACCGTGAAATATCAAATTAACGTCCGAAAAAATGCACACGTTGATGTTTGCTCCGACATACTGTATTTTATAATTTTTATAACCCGGTAGGACATAAAAGTTATAAAAAAAGAAATTTCATAATGTAAAACTCGAACTTCCCGTGTGGTAACTGATATTAAAGTTTGTTTATGTTTATGTATGTGTGTGTGTTTTTTTTCCCAGCAACTGTGATGATTGTATTTCTAATTTTAGGCAGAAAAAAGGTTACTTGTTTTACCGTAAATACAATGTTTTTGTATTTCTAATTTGGTTTTTTTAGTTACTCATCAATATTTGTACATTTGTATACCTCATGGTGACTTCAAGATGAAGAACAACAATAAAAGCGGTGTTCCATTGCTTGGTTAACGTTCTACCGTGTATTTGTAGAGATTTTGTCTCGTTTGCATTTACTCCATATCCCTTCATTGTTTGTATTTTAACTTCGGTTTTAGAATGTTTTTGTTTTTATTTTTGTTTAGGACAAATTTCTTATCTATTCATTTTACGCGAACATTCATTCAAACAAGTTATGTCTTCATATAAGATCGTGCCCAACAATTTTTTTCGTGACCGACAATTTAACTTCAGGGTCCTTTTTTTCATGAGCAGCGCAAGTTCGCTGAACTCATTTTAATTTTTTATGCAGTTAATTTTTTTCTATATAAAAACATGATAAAACGATAATAATGTATATTCCAAATATTTTGTTCTTTGGACTCCTTGCTAAAATATGTTTCATCTAAAATAAGCTTAACATAATTTCCATGAGAATACAAGCTCCTTTTGTAAATTAGATTTTTCTTTCAATATAAGTATTTGCTGAAAGGTAATTTTGCTATGTTAGGCCGTGTTCGGGCGAGGATTTTTTTTTTATTGTTTTGAGTGTTCTTCTGGTCAAACGCCAAGCACATTCACACTTACAACAATATGGCTGCCCTCGGAAAGAAAGGGAAACTAAATATAAAGTAAAGAAAATTCGTCTTTAAAATTTGCTAGACAGTCTTGAAATTTGGCTGTCGACGTGGGTTCTGTTTGGCAGCCAAAAAGAATATTCCGTCATCTAAGGGATTTCTAAAGTGTACATTCAGTGAAATAAATAGTTTACGTTAATAATATTTTATTGAAAACAAAATAAAGTGATATGGAGTAAATGTACATGGGAAAAAATCTCTTGTGATTAAGTAAATGGAACAATGCTTTCATTGTTGTTCTTTATCTTAAGGTCACCATGAGGCCTTCAACAAAGAGCAATCTCATAGTAAGTTCAAGAAGGCCCCTAACACTTGCTGAAGAACGCTACATCCATGTCCACTGTTTTACATTCTTTTTGACATGGATGTTGGGTCGTCAACAAGCATAACAAATCGGGCAAAATACTCTTACAAACACTGTCATCGGTTGCCCGACAAAGGGACTAATCGACAACACAACATATAAACGATCACAGGACACTCATGAAAACTTGGCAAGTAAAATCGGGAGATGTGGGCAATAAATTTACAGATTGCCAGAAAAATAGTTTAATTTTTTTAAAACAAGAATGTCAGATGTTGAATTTTGGTAGTGTATTCATACGAGAAATTCTCACATGAACAAGTACACCATAACTGACATAATAAAGAGAATACACCTCAAGCACGGGGAATCTTTTTTACGAACTCCACACTGCACGAGAGACAAACTCCACGGTAAACGAACAACTAAAGGGATATGGAGTAAATGTACTTTGGAAAAAGCCTTGTAAATACATGGTAAGATGGAGCAAATGCAAACTTTTAAACCGCCTCTCTTGTCTAGCCAATCGATCTCGTCGCATTCTTACTTCTAAGTAAGACTAAATAAGCATTCCGTGGTCATGCATTTTCTTTACATTTTGTTTGGTTTTTGTCCAACAGGACTCGATATTCTCTCTGTGAATACCGATCTTAATATGCACAAAGTTATTATAAATGGTTGAATACGGGACTTTCGAGATAGGAACTCTCGTTTAATTGAAGGCGGAAACGATCGCCTCGGATAACAGTAAGAACGAATGTTGGATTTCTAAACCCATTGAAATGAATATATATCTTTAAAAAAAAAACCATTTTTATTATAAAATTGAAGTGCATTTATAATTTTTCCTATATGACAATTCTGTAACGAGCGGACGAGAAAAAAGTCATATCTTAAAACAAAAACAAAAACAAAAAATCTAACTAAAGAAAATGAGAAAGAATTATTATTCAGTTCAGAGAGTGGTAAAAAATTCTCAGTTCATGAAGCTGTTAAATTTTATATTTTATAAATCGTCCTTTACAGCTTGAAAAAAAAATCAAGCTCAACCCGACTCAATATTTAAAGTTACGGAATCGGATGCGTAAAAATTATAGTGATTTAGTTTTTTTCTGGCGTTTTTGTTCGTTTTTGTTTATTTGTTTTATCTTTGTCGTGTTGTTGCAATTTGTATTACATATGAAGAGCAGCGTTTGTGGATTTCTATACCCCATCTTCTGCTTTAGCGGGGCGATAAATAGTGAAATGTATCCACCCGTCTGCATCCTCTTTCAGTCAGCACAATTTTCATTGGGCAAGATTGTGTAACATCTTTTTCGTAATTGTTATGTGTTCGGTTACATTTGTTTTCTTGTTTTCTTGTCATTTTAACTTAAAATTCGGCATCTGCTTATATATATATATTCATTCGGAAAAAATTCTGTTTATAAATTAATTCGAATGAGCGAATTAACACTCTCGCAGGGGACAAACTGCAATAGCGTCACATAAAATGCTGTATAACGATTTTTTGCGGTTTTGACGTTGATGGGACATTTTGGTAGACCACCAACAAAGACGTATATCTAGAGCACTGTAAATATATATCAACTGAAGTTTGTATTATATGAAATAATTGTACGAGGAATTTTATGAAATGGGCACAGTTTGTCCAAATTCTACAAGTATGAGGTGTTATTTCATTTTTGTTGTCATGTTTTCATTCTTTTCGAGCAAACAAAAATCGCAGGCAGATGTGAATGGGACATTTTGGTAGACCATATAAAAGTGGTCAGAACTCCGCTAAAATTTTGTATAGAAGGTTAACAATTTCAAACATTTCTCTTTTTCCTTTGGAAATTATAAACATATTAAAGTATTTGGTTTGTTTATTTTATAAATAATTCTTTTTGTCGATTTTTTAAGATGTACGCTTCATATTTTATAAAAAGAACGTTACTTTTTATTTTGTGACATAATGCACAATAATGCGTTTTTTCTTTGTAAGAATATTTATTTCGCTTTAAACATCACAGTTTTTGTATTAAACAACGGCAGTAGAATACCGAAGGAACAAAGGGGTGAAACTCACCAAAATCAAAGTCCAAAGACAGGGCAAAAACGAGAAAGCAGAAAACAATGACGCTAGACACAAAAACAATGACGCAAGGCAGACACAAAGCACAGAACCAGAAACCACAACATTCAGAACAAAGGCACTCACAGTGTGAACTCTAGTAAAACTGAGAGTGACATCAGGTGCTCCGGAAGGGTAAGCATGTCCTGTTCTGTTAACAGCACCCATCACACTGTGAGTGATTCAATCCGGAAAAATGTAAAAGTCGGTAGTCAAATCCGTAAAGACGTGAATCTAGCTGAAAATGTCCACTTTGAACTGGGATACTGACACGTCATATCTTTCAATGATGCTATGGTGACGGCCATAGAATTTCTTGGGGGATGAAATTAACAAAGGTTGAACAAATCCCTGACTAAGCAGCTTTTGGGACAGTGTTTTTGCTCTGTTCAAAAAATCACTGTACAAACTACAAGCTCGACAGTAACGAATCAACTGTGAAATGTACACTCCATAGGCTGGAGAGGTAGGTATATTGCTGCTAAGAAAGGGAAAGTTCACAATGGGGATTTTAAAATCATCACGCTTGTCATATAGCTTAGATTTCAAACGTCCATCTTCGTCAATATACAATAAAAGATCTAGGTACGAAACTGAAGTAGGTGTTTCAGTTGTTTCTTTAATTTCAAGCTCATTTGGTCAGATCTGATGTAAATAATCCTTAAATCTAGGATTATTCAGAGAAAGTACATCGTCTATGTAGCGGAAGCTGAAATTAAAGGACTGGGCTAAAGGTTTTTGCTTTCTTTGAATAAGCCCTTGTAAAAACTTGGCCTCGTACATGTACGAGTAAAGGAAAATGTCAGCTAAAAGCGGCGCACAGCTTGTTCCCATGTGAATCCCTATTGTCTGTTGGAAAACACGACCTCCGAATTCGACAAAAATATTGTCGATCAAAGATTCTAACATTTTGATTACGTCAGTCTCAGTGTACTTCTTATTTGTTAAATATTGTTCAACTAACCAGAGTACCATAACAAAGCGTAATTTTGAGATATGATATAGACTAGTGTACAGGTTTCTACAAAAAATATTTTGTTTGCATCCATCTCTGTACCAAAAAATGCCGTGTGACGTGCGTTCCTTTTGATTGTCCATGGAAAAAGAAGGGAAACGGGGAATGTGTCAAAGAGACAACGACCCAAAGTGGAGTAACAACAACTCAAAGCCACCATAAGATCTTCAATGAACGGTGAGAAACCCCCACACCCAACGGTAGGTCGGAGTCGGCCCCTGAATAAAGAGTAATCAAGTTCAGCGAAATAAACATCATCCTAGACTCCTATAGACATAAAGTAAACTTACTAGAACTAGAAAATGGACCTGTTTTTGAAAAAGAAAGGTTTTAGGTA
>MJUU01054601.1:3194-17715 GCA_002080025.1 Modiolus philippinarum | reverse complement strand
GCTACCTTATATAAATACATTTATTATTTCTAGAAAAATCTATCCACAAGATACGACTGGAACATTCTAATCAACTGACAATCACAGGACTAGAATGATTATGTAAGGAAAACCTCTAGAAAATTCTATGTGTTAAACATTAAATTTAAATTCTAGAAATTTCTATATGTTCTAAGGTGTAATAACCTTGACCATTGTTTATTGTAAACAAGTTACATAACTAGGCCAAACAAATTACATAATATTAAAGCCGTACAATATAAAAACAATGAATAAATGCATTATAGAATATTTACAACATTTAATTACCTATAACACGGTATCAAATATAAAATTAAATACCTTTTCATAGATTAATAAAAATATATCACTCGTTGATTTCATATATTCGTTCATTATTCTGTTATTTTTAATTTTTAATGCAAGAGACTATTTCATCTTTAGTTATTGGTACATTAATATTATGGTTTATTGAATTTAAAATTCATAGTTCAATATCGGGTATTTCTGTGTTGTTTGTGGTACTATTTGCATCCCCTTGTCCTTTGAAAAAATTAAACTACGTGTCAATTGGTATATCAGGTTGGACCTTTTTTTCCCTTTATTTAAATGTTCCAAAACTCTTTGGGGTCCTTTGACCTCATGTTTTTCAACTCTCGCATAATCTTTTTCCTATGAAGTTTTATTTTCTTATTTAATAATTTTTTAAAATTCTTTTCACAGACTTTGAATGCTGCTTTTTGATAATTATTACTGTTTGATTTTATTTTCCTTTAAAATTTTCGATATTTTTTTCTCGCGAAACTACATTCTACATTTGGTCAAGACAGGGCTTTTCAATTCTATGTTTTTTATTATTTTTCTTAGGAAGATAAGTACCAAACGTAGTTTTTGCAGATTCTAACATAACATCGCAAATTTCTGAAATTATTTCATTCATGTCATTTCGATCCAGATTTTCGGGTGAAAGAGAAGAAATTTTGTAGTTTAATTCATTTACTTTGTCTAAGGAAATATTTTTATGGAAATCTGCTTTCGCGCTTATGTCCCACCTTTTTATTTTTTTCAGCCACATCGGTCTTTCATTATGTGATTGATTTACATTAAAACAAACAGTAACAGGTCTATGTACATCAGAAAATAAACATGAAAACTCTAGAATAGGAAAATTTGAGACGTACTTAAGCAAGGCTACACTGCTAATTACATAATCCACGACGTTTGCATTTCGATAAGTGAAATTTCCAAAGTTGTCGTCCATGCGTCCATTTAGAATAAAAAGTGGATTTGCTTTACAAAACTCGAGCAATACGTTCCCAAATCTATTTTTGATTCAGTCTAACTTTGCCTCCGGCGTGGCATGTTCAACTCATCCAGCACCAAAAAAATCATTTTCTATAATTTCAAAAATTTCGTTTTCTCTATCTTTTTCTTCTATCTGTATGTAGTGATCGTCGTTTGCAGTCCGTCCATTAAAATCCCCCAGTAGACAAAGAAATTCACTTTTGAAGCAAATTCAATATACTCATTTGCAATTTGTTTAAATGCATCGTCATTTGAATGTAAACTATTTACTATATTTCTGGAGGTATATAAACACAACCAATATATAAACCAAAAGATTAATTGACTTTCTGTTTCTAGAACTTCTATTTCATCGCCCAGATGATCCTTAAATGCAATAATTATACCACCCGATTTTCGTTTTTTTTTTTCATTTTTCTGTTTTTCATCTTTACTTTAAAACCTGGGATAACGATTTCATCTAAGCCATCTAGTTTTTGTTTCAACAAGACAGACGATATCATATTGGTCTAACAGTTCTATAAATTCTGGATATTATATCCTGTTTTTTAGTCCACAACTGTTTAGACACAATATATTTAAATCATTTAAACAATTATTATTTTCTGTACAATTTGTATCTAAAAATGAATGGATTGTATTATAAACACAAATATTTTCATGATTAATGTCACAACTTTTCTCTTACATTATTTGGTGGCATATTGTATATATTTTGCCCCCTCCTCTTGGCTATCCTAGCTAGATTCAATATTTTCAGCGGCTGGAGGGTTTGAAACAGTCACGCTGGGTGACGAAGAATCTGATTCAGGTCTATATCGTTTAAAAGGTCTCTCCGGTTGCTTCGGTGTTTTTAAAAGTGCACCTCGACATCCATTTCTATTCTCAGATTTATTCCAATCATCTTCTGAAAAATACTGTTTGCCGTTTATGAAAAGTTTGTCTCTAACAAGTACTGCTTTTTTTCTTTGCCCTTTTGCGTCTCTAAATGCGGGATACAATTTTCTGCGTTTATCCTCAACTACCTTAGGGAACGGTTCGTGTATACTGCAAAATGTTTTTTTAACCAGGTCGCCTGCTTTAAAACCATCTGTATATCTTTAAAGTAAAGAAATCGAGCAACAATTAATGTTTAAACCAGCATATGTAATCATCGCCGATATTACCATTTCTGTTACTAGGTGTACGTGTCATTTGTCGTTCAAGAATTTCTATCCGGTCGAGCAGGGGTTTTTATTGTCAACAGCACTAGATGGTCGCACACTTTTTTCGTTCATGTTTTCCAGTTTGGTATCTAGATGGATTATGTTTGTAGTGTTCGATTTTACTTGGTTTTCTATCTTATCAGACAAACTGTCCACTCCTTCGCAACTTGTCTAACATTGTAAGATTTTTTTTTCTGTCATGTTCTAGTTTATTTACTTTATTTGAAACAACCATAACAGCATTGTTAAGTTCTCCTATTTGTTTCTCTATACTAGATTCTATCGTCTTCAGTCGTGTATCAGTATTTGTGACAATTTTCAAAATCATGGTCAACATTTCCTTCGTATCTATAGACTCATCATGAGCGGACTCGACGGCCTTAATACTCTCCGCTAGGAGCTTAGCGGTTTCATTCATAGACATTCTCAAGTTGTGATTGGTTGTTTACACAATATCAACAAGTCAAATTTACTACGCTGTTTACTACTTTCTACTAAGGTCCAAAGTTCAACTTGGATTAGTTTAATGACGTGATTTGTCTGAATTATAAAAACAGACCTACGGGCAAATGACAAGCCACGGTCACAATGAAAATATTTGAAATAATAGTCTTATATGAATCAAAATAAAAAATTTTGGCGTTGGTCAAATAAAAATCATTTCGAAGTCAATATATAGTAAACAAGTCTATATTCACGATCTACGAAAAAATAATATATCCAAATACACACTAAATCTATCCATAATCCATGTTTTTTTGAGGAGCAAAATTTGTCTACATTTTTGTCTATCTAGTCACGTAACCGCCCTCTGGAGGTCTGTTTGAGCTTATACAGACAAACAAAGTCCGAGTGTGATAATTAATTACACCCGCTTAATATTTTAAGTGGCGGATCTTAAAAATTATTTCCATGCTTATAACGTCATAAAATAAATATTCAATATATATCTTTATTGTGCCCCACAACGATTCTTTATAATATATGGTTTTTAACAACAAATGTCCATCGAGTTCGTGGTGTAGTATGTAAGGCAGATATCTAGTAAACGAATGACCCTCGTTCGAATCCCGCTATGGACAATGTCATTTTTCAAAAATATCTTTAAAAAAATTATGAATAGTAAAACATAAAATTTTACTAAGTCCAAAACAACTGAAAATCTGGCCTTGATAAAAAAAAATAATAATAATATCTATTGTTCTAACTGGGATGAGATTGCTGGGGTGATCCGACTCAGAACAAGAGCTTGGATGTAAGTTGATATAAAAGTTATGCTGGCATTACAGTGGATATTGTATAGGTTTATTACAATAGGCAAATTTTAGCCTCAGGTAACTAGATTGTTTGGATAATGAATCGATTCACTAACGATTCTGTAAGAATATTTGTTTTGGTTTACAATGTCCTTGAAGTTCGAAAATAGAGAAATATAGCTAAAATTAGCAGTTTTTAGTCACTATGTAATACAATATTCAATGGCCTTAGGTTTTGATATACATGTATGGCAAAATATTTCGTGGAACTTACATTCTACAAACGAGACACACTGTTGTTTGTTATTATCATTGTTTGTTATTATCAAATTTTATCAGGATAAATAACATTTTGAAAAAGACATAATAATTCACAGTAATTTCTTTTTCCATCCTCTGGGCATAACCACCAAAAAATATTTCATAAATAAGTAAATTATTTTGATTATAATAGAACTTTTATGTGCAAAACATTTAACAAATTTCCATATTTATTATCAATATAATAACACCCACAGCCTTTGATTTCACCTCATGTCAAATTATGTATTATTTAACACTTTATCATAAAAAAATTTAAGTTGCCTACGACATATATTGAAAAAATATTGTGTTTTGAATATATACCGCTGGAATATGTAATTAACATTTATCAGTGTAATAAATCGAATACTTTTTGGCATGTGGTCAATTTAATCTCCCTAGATATCATATGTAAGCTCCAGTACACAACTGTTTGTTGGACCTGATTGCTTGCAGTAACACCTGGAATTAGGAGGAGGTAAATCCCACCAATGTTCCCATTCTTCAAGTGTTCCATAGCCTTTTCTGTACAATTTCATTAGTATGTTATCAATTAAAAGTCTCTTTGATTTTCTTCCTTTTGGTTATTTGTTCTCTGTCAGCTTTGACGTGTGTTTTGGTTAACGGACTTCCAAATGTTTGGTTTGATTTGCATTAATGAGACATAAGTTGTCGAAATGCTCATATGTAGAAAATAAATTAATTTTGGAAGTTTAATACTTGTTATATTATTTAACAACTGCTATATTTTTTCATTAAAGAAGCATAGTTCCTTTCATTATTGATGTATTAAGAGAAATTAACAATCATTTTAGTATATTTGAAATATTTTCATGTTTATATTAATTGAAAAAAGGTAGAAAAATATATATACTGCATGACTGTGTTGAACTTGTCTCTCATTCAAAAAATCAACTTGACAAAATATTAAGGTGAGAGAAAATTTAAATCCCTTCTTGTGCCTGTTCTTATTGTACTGTATTGCTATGACTCTAACGAGTGTTTTGTCTGCAAATAAAGATATTGCTATATTATAGTTAACCGATGCATTATCCTTTGTAATAAGTTACTCACTTTAGACTTTACCAGTGCATTTTATGCTAAACGATTATGTCAAAAAAATTTTTACGTAGTTTTTGCTAAAATATCACAAAAAAGCAAAAAGCTGAAGTGTCGACATGCGCTCTCGAATTCTGAAAAGGTCTTTACTACGCCTGACACCTATCACATTGAATCAAATTTCCAAAGGGTCACTGAAGCAGTAACAAATAGTCATAAATTAATTCGCTTGTGTACCCTTATTCGTACCTCATTCAATGTAGTCCTTAAACACTCTTTGGAAAATATTCTCATTAGAAAATACTGACACATTGTTTCGATATGTGAAAGTCATGTTGACTTTTCAACGCAATAAAATTTCAACATTCTGTATTTAAAATAATAGAAGAGTATGTGACCCCTAGATGATTTGTCTTGGGTAGTATAAACCTGGAGATGGGATGTTGTCTCCTTGACATTTATACCATTTCCTTCTTTTTCAAGTAAATTTTTACAGATTTCATTAATGTTATGTTATTTTTACAGGTTCACATTGAGGCTGTGTTAATATAACAGGTTCACAGTGATGCTATGTTAATTTTACAGATTCATATTGATGCTTTGTTAATTTTACAGGTCCACATTGTTGCTATGTTAATTTTACAGGTTCACAGTGATGCTATGTTAATTTTACAGGTTCACATTGTTGCTATGTTAATTGTACAGGTTCACATTGGTGTTATGAGATCATCGCCATGCTTATAACAGGATCAGCAGAATACGATGCTAAAGGATTATTGGTTGGTAACATTTTTGAAATGATTGAAGCTTTTGATAGCATGAATGCAAGTCAAGAACCAAGGTTGTTTCACACCCATCTTCAGTACCATTTACTTCCACAGAAACATATTGACAATCAATATAAAATTGTATATCTAAACAGAAATCCTAAAGATAGATGTGTATCACAATTCACATTCCTACAAGGAAAGGCAGGGATACCTGACAACTGGAGTTGGAATTAATTTTTCGATAATTATGTGATGGAAGGTAATGTGTATGTTGAAGTAATGAAACTGAAATATATAAACATACACTATATGCAGTACAGTAAATACGGGACTTTTGAGTCGATTTCACTCTGGAATTATGCGAAAAAAATCAATACATCAATACCTTGAGAGGGAATCACTAATTAATCAACACTGTTGATCTAAGGGTGATTCATATTTAATCTATTTGTAGCGCTTCAAGTTAATTGTTTTTCGTTAATTAAAATTTAGTTCATATAGGACAAATTATAAGTACACTTCGATTCCATTAATAGTTTGTTTTTTAGGTGTATATATTTTTGTTTCAAAAGGTCAGGGATCCAGCTATCCGTCTTACTGGTATTTGAGAAGATCGTTTCCGCCATCAATACACGAGAGTTTCTATCTTGAAAGTCCCATAATGTAATGACAAAATCAAAAAGTTGTCGAAAATGCTGATATAAGAACAATTGAAAAAGAACGAAAAGATTATGCCAAAATAGGTGAAATAGAAATAAAAGCAGAAAGTTACTAAATATGTTCAAGACCATTGAACATTTCACATTGAATCCTATTGATAACCGACTTAAAGTAAGGTATATCCCAAGCTCAGAGTAAACGAAACATTGCATTGATTGATTGATGCAACAACATGACTTTTGGCCCTTAAACTTCTTAAAGACTAAAAATGGATATTTAAAACGTTAAAAAACATCATTAAAAATATCCCTACTGCAAAAATACTTACAAAAATCGACAAATTGCACTAGAAAATACACAATTAGATTTTGAAAAGAAATTTATTGATATACAGGGAATTAAAAATAAATAAAGTTGTAGATTAGGAGCAACAGAACAAAAATTGGGGTCGGTACATACAGCGTTTCTTATGCTTAATGAATCCCATTAAAATATCCTCAAAATAAGATCTAGATCGGCAGAAATACTCAGTTAACTTTTTTTTTTACGAATTTGACGAACATGTTAATTTTAGTACTAGATTTATAACAATATGAACAAAGGGACGACATTAATTTCAACATTACGTTTCTACTTCTACTGTTGATGGAGTGTTTGTTTCGCAGTTGATTCGGTACAAGAGATCGGACTTTCTCATGTGACAATCGCTATAGGTATGTCCGTGGCCGCCTTAATAATCACGGTCTTAAAAAAATTCTGTCATATTCGATCATCTAAAAACGTTTTAATTGACATCAATGACTTGTGATAAAATTTGAACGGTTATCCAAGATCCTTTTTTTACTCAGTACTGAGTACCAAAGAATATATGCAAATTTTTTTGTCGCTCTGTCGTTTATGGTAGAAAAACTCTTTCGTATGTACAACAAAAACTACATATTGAATTTTTACACAATAACATTAGAATATCAGTAAACCCCTTGAAATTTATGTATGATGTTTCTACAAATGTATACAAAACCTTTTGTGACATCAACTGATGCAAAATTTCAGTGGCCATGAAATTATAAAACTGAAAAAAAATATTACAAGTGTAATCTATCAGCGCCTTTTGGTTCTTGATTTGATATGAGATATGATATTCTTTCTTGAAACCTCTACCCTACTGATAGAGAAATAAAAGTCTGATTAATAGCATTTTTTACAATGAACCAATTACCAACATGAACCCTTTCAAACTTGAGGAAAATAAAACAATGACAGTATAATACTGAAGAAACAAAGTAATGTTAGTTACCGAAGTCCAAAGACATGGCCAAAACGAGAACACCGAAAACAATGACGTTAAACAGCTACAAAACGAGAACACAGAAAACAATGACGTTAGACAGCTACAAAACGAGAACACAGAAAGCAATGACGTTAGACAGCTACAAAACGAGAACACAGAAATCAATGACGTTAGACAGCTACAAAACGACAACACCGAAAACAATAACGTTAGACAGCTACAAAACGAGATCACAGAAAACAATGACGTTAGACAGCTACAAAACAAGAACACAGAAAACAATGACGTTAGACAGCTACAAAACGAGAACACCGAAAACAATGACGTTAGACAGCTACAAAACGAGAACACAGAAAACAATGACGTTAGACAGCTACAAAACGAGACGTAAGACAGGTACAAAACGAGAACACAGAAAACAATGACGTTAGACAGCTACAAAACGAGAACACAGGAAACAATGACGTAAGACAGCTACAAAACGAGAACACAGAAAACAATGACGTTAGACAGCTACAAAACGAGAACACCGAAACAATGACGTCAGACAGCTACAAAACGCAGAAACAAAAAACACAGGATTCAAAACGAAGGCATCCACACTGTGAACTCCCATGAAGCAGAGAGTGACATCAGGTTCTCCGGAAGGGTACGTATGTCCTGCCCTGTTAACAGTACCCGTCACACTATCAGTGAGGCATATATGTTTTTGAAAGATCTTTTAGGTAGCTGATTCGTTACTATCATTTTCTAACCCTAAGACAAAACCAATTAAAAACCATAGTACGTATTACTTTCTAACCCTCAAACAGTACAAAGTCAAATTTTAAAAAGGTATTCAAACATGGACAAGGACCACAAACGTAAATAACGAGGACAAAACTAAATTGAACAAGACGACACAAAAACTATAAAAGTACATTCATTATTCTAGGATCAATGAACAAGTTCAGTAAAATCATCTTGACTTTTAGACCATACATATTAATTGTTCATTGTTTTCAAATATTATGATTTGTCTTATAAATGGTTATTTTTATATCATTTTAGATGTACGTTATGGAAATGACTTTCTTCAGGACTCAAATTAATTGTAATGTTTACATTCTGTTTTAGTTTACATACAACCTGCATGCCTTATACCATTTAAAGATTTTGAAAGTCCAAGATTCATATTAATGTGACCGCGCAGTCTGTATCCTTCAAGCTAAAACTTTAGCTCGATTCTAAGTATTTAGGATTTAGGATTTCACTGTCTCGTCTTTAAAAATTCAACTAGATTGTACCTGCGGTAATGCTGATTTAAACTGTTGATTTCTATACTAAACTAAAATCATGTTTCTATTGGCAGTGGAAAACCTCAAACAAGCAGCACTTTTGACATTTATGTTAAGATAAGTTTTTGAGATATAAACGTATTATCAATTTTTGTAGATCTTGTATATGGAGGATGGTTCAACCATACAAAAGAGTTTGAGGACGCTGTGAAATACAACAAGGCCATTTTTCCTGTCACGTTTGAAAGTTTAAAAATGGTACATATCTAACAAAATATAGGACATATAACTAATACTACCAGATAAACTTCTTTACAAAAGGGCCACTCCTTTATTGACATAATAATGTCCTCAAAACTAAAACATGTATTTATGTAATTTCAAAGTAAATAGCAAGCAAGTTTAATCTATTGTGTTGCTACATGTTAACACACACTAATTTATAGAACACAACTATTAAACTTTGCACAAGGTAACGGCATGTTTTGTAAAATAGAATAAAGAGATAACAGGAAACACATACAATGGCCGAAAAACATAGTCCCATGTCACAATGTACCAAGGAACTGCATAAGAAAAATCACAATAAAAACAAGAGACAAACGTAAACAACGATAGGAACTCGAGACAGCCACACTGGGTACCTGCACTAGCAAAAGCCAGCGGCAGGGTGTAACCGGTTTATGGGTACCTAATCTCCCTTTTTCGGTCCCGTTTCCCCATAGTATAATAATCATACAAATAAACCCAAAACAGGTAGACTACTAACTCCATGACCATAATTTTGAAGGGGAAAGGGGACAAAACGTAGTAATTTTGAAAGATGGGTCAAGGAGTGCCCGCCGAAAAGCTGCCGGCTAGCTCAAGGAGCATAGTCTGCTGGTAAACACTGTAAACACTGTCTCACTACGGAAGAAAAATCAAACTCATATTTCCCAGATGGGTTTGGTAAAGAATCATCAAGTATTTTAGTAGACATTGGCAGTATGAGTGAGATACCAGTATGGATTGTTAAACCCTCAGATCATTGAATCCCAGACAAATCATATTGTATTCGATACAATCAATTTTTTCTTAATATAGGTACAGGAGTTGCAAGTCTCTATACTTTCAGACAGACATTTCGTATAAATAATTTTACTCTGACGTTGCATCACAATGACAAAAATTCTAACGTTAACATTCAATTCGAATTGAATCTTCGACAGTTTACGAGACTAAAGGACATATCAAAAAGTGACCGGAAACAGAATTAAACAATGTTCTACGGGATATGACGTTGATAAATATAACGCGAGAAGGTAATTCCCATTGTTCTAGAATAAAGGTAATTTTTACCTTCAGCTGGCGAGCTTTGGGGGGCTTTCATAAAGGATTTTTGTTAAAAGTTGCATATTTTTATGATTGACTCGGGAAGGAACTCTGTGACCTTTATTGTGCCTTCTTTGAGAAACATATTATTAGAAGTGCACAATATGAAAATTTCATGTAATCGACAATTTGAAAAGTCTTTAAAATATTGTAAATTTGAATTTGTAATGGGAAATTTTATGCAACCTCTACCGTTATAAGTGCTATATATTCATTATTAAAGAATGGAACATTCTTTCTCAAATAAAATTATTTTTTCTGTAAATCTATAAAACCTTTGTTTTTCTGTTACTTTGGTAGCGATTGGACTGGAAATACATTCTCTATTTTTGTTCACATTTTAACTAGATTTTTCTTGGAAAAGCCCAAACTGACCAATGTTTAACTTCAATATCCATGGAAACAAGATCGCTGACCCAATGTTTTTTCTTGTAATGTTTGGAATCCTTGGTACTTGTTTTACAACATATCTAAACATTAAAAATGACAAAATCACAAGAAACTGTTGAAAATGCCCTTTAAGATCATATTTGTCCATTATTGGTCCTCTGTCATGCAGATAACAACAACAATAAAAAAAGACAGTAACTTTCAAAAAACATGTTGTCTCCATGCTCCGTGAAACAAATCCGGTTATTGTAATTAAGTTTGAGCCAATATTTTTTTTAGTTTTTTTCTGTCTCTGTGTTACTCCATATTATTATGTGTTCGTTTTAGAATCCAATCGAAACAACGACAGCAATGGCAAAGTTTTTAGGTGTATCATGTACAGACAGTTTTATTCAGGATGTTGTTGATAAATGTAGTTTTGAGAATTTGAAAGAAAATAAATACGATGTCACTGAGAGGCTTGATGTTGAAAGACGCTCTACATTGTGGAGAAAGGGTAAGTTTAAAACAAGGCGTGGCACGCTTTCCATATTATTTGGTTCTATTATTTTGAAACCACTAGGTCGATGCAACTGCTGGTGAACCAGAGGTCCCGAGGTAAGTCACCAGCCCAGTAGTCGACACTTTTTTGTAATGTAATTTTTCAGTTATTATCGAAATTCTAACCCTAAAAATGACATGATGCTTCATTCCGTGTATTGCGCATGGTTTATGGTATTTGATCTGGATTTGGCCTCCTGTTGATATATATTTGGTAATGAGTACTTCTATTTAAATTCTAAGCCTTAGGTTTAACTCCCTCCATCGTAGTTTTTTCTTTCCTATATTTGATTAACTGATTATTCGAATTTCGTTTGGTTCTATGCATTTTAAACATTTTTTTTTGAAATTATGGATTTCCTATGTTTGGGTTCTTGTGCTGCTGATGAGGAATTAATTTCCGAAATGGCCATACAGCTCATTAAAATTATTGCAGTTGGAGTTAACATATGTGGTCTCATGTTCATTTACTCCATATCCTTATATAAGCTGCTGATGAAAGGTTACTCCTTGAAACACGTGTACATCATAACGAAATTTACTATTTTTTTGAACCTGGGTATATTTGTATTTAGAATGATATCTGTTTTAGTATTTTCCGCTTTTAATAAATAGCTTTTTTTCATTGATGAGGTAGCTGTTCGGATTTTTGTTCCATAAAAGAATTAAAGTCTGTTGGTGCATCATTGTTCTCATGGATGAATAACTTTATTGTATTGCTGCTCAATGACTTTGTGCAACTTTTCAGTTTTTTTTAAATATTATTTTATTTTGAATATTCCCAAGGGATTAGCACGCAATGCTCTCTGAAATTTGTGTATGAAAAACTGTTGTTACGATACTGCAGCAAGTTAGAAATTTTTGACGAAACTGCAATAATTTTACCACTGCTTTTAGAAATTACAGGCATACAAAGGAATATACGTTACATTTTTTAACCATTTCAGTACAGATGATAAAAATATTTCTTTCTGCAGGTGATGATCAGAAAAATATTTTGTTTGGAAACTTGTAGTAACTAATGTTTTGAAAATTTTGTTTTAACCCAATACGTATTTCACAATTTTACACAAAGTTTACAAAATTTTTCTATTTTACAAAATTTTGTTTAAAACTAAGGAGAATGGGGGCATCCATAGCTCTGTCCTTAGCTGAATTCTGGCTTTTCTACTCAGAAACTAAGGTAAATGGGGGCATCCATAGCTCTGTCTTTAGCTGAACTTGGCTTTTCTACTCAGATCCTTTTGGTTATTTGTTCTCCATCAGATTTTACACGTTTTGGTTGATGGGCTTTATCTGCACTGATGAAACAAAAGTTGTCGAAATGCGCATATGCAGAAAATAAATTAGTAGTAACTTCGGTATTTTGTTATTCATTCGTGCATAGTTCTGTCCTTGAGTGTTTCTTGTTTTCAATTTAGATGTTTTTAGGGGGTTTATCTATCCTATTTACAAAATAAAATAATCCGTTTATGATCTTCAAAATATTTTATTTAATCTTCATTGAAGAAACATTATTAGCAAAATGGCCATTCATCGAAACTAAATTTGCAGCAACTTCGGTTTTTTGTTTGTTATTTAAGGTTACACTCAATGGATATAACCACAGAAGTAAACCTGGTATTTGTCTTTTTTCATGTATATCACTCTGTTTTTTTATATCACTATGAATTATTTTTCTCATAGAACATCCTCTGTTTTTTATATCATAATGAATTATTTTTCTCACAGAACACCCCTTGTGTTCTCTGAGAAAAATAATTTATAGTGATATAAAATAAACAGAGTGATATACATGTAAAAAAGACAAATGCCAGTAAATTGGAGCCTTTAATTACCAAAATCTGTTAAAAGGTTTGATACAAATAAACCCGTCAATCCAAATTTAGTCTTCTACTAAAACAAAAGAAGAGTTGAGTCTTTGATATTTGGTTAGACGGCGCTGTACATGTAGGTCTAATCCCGATAAAGCAAAATTAGTAAATGAAAAACTATGTTTAATCTTCGTTTTCTATTATAGGTGCCATCAGTGATTGGAAGAACTGGTTTACGGTAGAACAGAATGAAAGATTTGACAAACTATACAATGAAGAAATGAAGGATTATAATGTTGGTTTTATAAAAAGTGACAAAGGTTCATAGAATGTGGAAAATTGTACAATTTTTGCCAATTTATTATCTCAAATACTTTCATTACAACCCAGAAGCTTTTTTGTTCTTTTAGTGTCTATTTTTCTGCTAGATATTTCAAGTATCTATTTACTGACGACTATTATAAACAATAGGAGGATTTGAAGTAAATTCACATTTGTTAAAGTTTCTACAAATACGTGGTAAAACAATGCAATGGATCAACGTTCTTATTGCTTTTCTTCATCTCGAAACTCTGCATAAGACATTTCGAACATGCGTAGTTATGGAATGTCACTCATCAGGTTTCTTGATGTTCGGAACTGTCTTCTTTTATCCACTATGATGCATGAGATTCTTCATCGAATTTTAAAGTTTTTTTGCCACAATGCAATGCAAGTGGGGTAAAAACAAAATACCCATTAGAGTTGTCAAGAGCCGAAGCTAATGAGACAAATCAGGAGGAAACCACTGGAAAAATTGTCGACCGCAATGGTCCTGACTTGGTACAAGCATTTCAAAAGAAATGATGGGTTAAACCGGTTTTATGGCTAGCCAAACCTCCCCTTCCACTGTGGAAGTGTCCTTTAGCAACTCAACAGCATTTTTTTTCAAAGGTCGTAGACAGTTGAAAGAAAAGATCATCCCAGTAGTAAGTAAAAAAAAGAATCTTGAATCAGAGTTCGGACCAAAACTCCACAAGGGAGAACTTTTTAATGTTCGTATGAGACGGAATTGTTTAAATCCTTGATTAATAAGGCGGACACGGAGATAGCTATGTTTAATGAGAAAATGTGTGTAATTTGTTCTAGCTCTGGCGTAAAGAATCAATTGTGAAACATTCATTCCGTTAGCTGGAATATTAGTGTCCATGTAAGACAAATTAATAATTGAAACTAAAATCGTCCCTTTCGTCGTAAATTTTAGTACTGAGATGACCAGTTTCGGCGAATGTAGATCTTGT
>MJUU01054598.1:32771-54054 GCA_002080025.1 Modiolus philippinarum | reverse complement strand
TTAAATATGGCATGTATGGAGTCATGCTCTTGACTTGCCATTCTGTTTATTCAAGACATAAATTTTAGGAATGTTTGTTCTATCATTTCCTTATTGGGCACTGACATGCAGAAAGTGTTAATATTAAAATAATCTCTTTGAAAATAAATAATCATGAAGACCAATTATTTTACATGTATGGCTTAACATGTTATTGTAGTATTTAATTGATAAACAAATAACTATAATTTGAATCAAAATATTTTTAGGTAATAATTAATTATTGCTTAATTGGCATTTGACCAGAGGTGGGCACCCTGTCATCCTTTGTGTTATTACCGGTTATAGTTTAAAAGAAAGAAACTTCTGAGGAAATTCAACCGGTCATGTTGAAATAAATGGAAGGTTTTGGATTGAATTTTTAGCTCAACTGGCCTAAAAGGCCATGTGAGCTATTGCAAAATATTTTGCCATTAAAATATTAGTTTACCAAGAAAATTCATATATGTTTAAAAAAAATCACAGTTTTTCAATTATGTAAAATGATATTTCTCAATCTTTGCAATAGAATTCCATATGTAGTTGCTGTACTTCAAAAATAATATAAATATCATATTCAATTTCATGAGTCAGTTGATATAATTGTTTGACCATTTTGTTTTACACCTAAATATAAATGAAGCAAACATGTAAGTTGTGACTTTTTGTCCTGTGACTTTTTGTCTACCAATGTAAAAATACAGATTGTGACTTTTTGTCCTGTGACTTTTTGTCCTAGCAGATTTGTGACTTTCTGTCCTGTGACTTTTTGTCCTGTGACTTTCTGTCCGTTTACCTACCATAACAAATCACTTGGGGAGACATAAATTTTAATCCTTTAGACATAAAATCACAGACATACTATCACTGTGATAGACCTAAAAAGCCATAAAACAGGGTGGGGAGGATTAAATTTTATTACCCTTTTTACCTGTAATTTCTTGGAAGTCTACCTGCTTAATTAGATTTTAACCTGTAAAACAGAAAATGTCCTGGCACAACATGAGTTTTATTGCCCCAATTAAAAATTTTTAAAGGTAAAAATTAATCCTGATCACTTTCCTAGACATCCCCACTATCACAGTGATTAGTTATGGTACGTCTCTTTCTGTACTGTATCACTATTTCGATCTTGCCAACCAAATTTACCTGTTCAGGTGTGTGATATGGTAAACGGACAGAAAGTCACAGGACAAAAAGTCACAGGGCAGAAAGTCACAAATCTGCTAGACAAAAAGTCACAGGACAAAAAGTCACAACTTATATTTTTGCTTCATGTGTATGTAGAACAAAATGGTCACACAATTATATCAACTGACTCATGAAATTGAATATGATATTTTTATTATTTTTGAAGTACAGTTACTACATATGGAATTTTATTGCTAAGATTTAGAAATAACATTTGACATAGTTGAAAAACTGTGTTTTTTTTAAACATATGAATTTTCTTGGTTTCCTAATATTTTAATGACAAAATAATTTCCTTCTTTTAAACTATAACCAATAATATCACAAATGATAGGGTATCATCTCTTGTCAAACCGATGCCAATTAAGCAATAATTAATTATTATCTAAACACATATTGATTCAAATTATAGTGTTTGTGTACCAATTAAACTCTCCAACAACATGAAAAGCCATACATGTAAAATAATTGGCTGTCATGATTATTAATTTTCAAAGACAACACTTACTGCATGTCAGTGCCCAATACAGGAAATGATAGAATAAACATTTCTAGAATTTATGTCTTGCATGAGCAGAATGGCAAGTCAAGTTCATGACCCCATACATGCCACATTTAAAATAAAATTGAAGGAAATGTATTCCCTTTTATTTATTCATTATTTAAAATGTTACTTTTTATCCTAATATATTGTTCAAAAGACAAAATTTATATATTGTGACTTTTTGTCCTAAATGTTTTTAATTTAAACTGTGACTTTTTGTCCTGTGACTTTTAGTCCGTGACTTTTTGTCTGTGACTTTTTGTCCTGTGACTTTCTGTCCTACATTCGTGTGATGTAACGGTGAACACGTTCGAAAGGATATGATATAGTAAAATAGCAAAAAAATTTGTTATTTTTGCATGAGATTAATTAAATTCGGGACTAAAAATCCTATCCTACTCTTCAAATTTCCCCCCGAAATTCATGTAATTTGCAACATATGGAACTCTTTCGAAAAACATATGCTAAATTGAAGTTTTTTGTCCCCCGCCTTTCGCGAAAGCGGGGGACTATAGAATTCGCCTTTCCATCATTCCATCATTCCAGATGTCGTTTCCGGATGATAACTTGAGTATCCCTTGCCCGATTGAAACAAAACTTATACAGATGGAAGGAATAGGGAAGGGCAAGAACCCTATTGATTTTGGGGTCAGTAGGTCAAAGGTCAAGGTCACAATTTCTGTGTGGGAAATTTTTATTTTTTATCTGATTTCGATGGGATTTTTTCCATTAGATTCCTCTCAATGAATGCCTCCATACATATGCTAACAGATTTCTGGTATCTCTTACCGTTTTCAAGATAATTGGGGTCAAAGGTGTTGGGGGGTGGGGGTGCCAAAATTTTTTTTTTTTATTTTTCATCGGATTTTGATGGGTTTTTTGCAAATGCTTCCTCGTGAAAAATGCAATAAAACTCTCCCCAAACATTTTTTTCATCTTGTACCGTTTTTCAGGTAAAAGGAACATACAACTCTAAGGCGGGGGACCTTGAGCACTGCTCTATTTTTTTAATAAAAATAAAATTTAAAGTTTGACATTCAATTGCAGACCTTTTTTTCTCAAATATTACTTACTATGAATATAAATTAATGTAATTATTAAATTTCGACATCTACGAATTGCTTTGAACAAAAAACAAAACAGACAAAGAACAAAGGTAAACAAAAACAAAATAATGAATTTTTACTTAGAAACACGTTGAACATCGACTGTTAAACCTGTATTTTATTTTATATAAATTGAATTTTCTGTACACGGTCAATACGGTAGACACACAACACAACAGTCAGCCAATCAAAACAATTGTCTCAAACAGAACTTGGGATATTAACTCTAATTTAGTGGAAGATTCTACTTAAGTAGAGTTACGCGTGCGCGAACCACAAAAAATAAGAAAAACTCAATTTAAGTTACTAAAACTTAGTTTTTCTCTTCTTAAATTCAATTTTAGTAACTTAATGTGCATTAAACTCAATTTATGTTGTTCAGGCGTACTTAATGATAATTGAATAGTCATTTTCTCTACTTAATTCGTTTTTCGCATATTAACTGCAAATATCTCTATTTAAGTACTGAATGAATTTAAGTAGCGTTAATTCGAATTTAGTAACTTAAATTGAATTTAAGTAGAGAAAAACTAGGTTTTAGTAACTTAAACTGAATTTTTCTATTTTTAAGGCAGGTTCTCTGCCTTCTAGCTGTCGGGTAAAGCCATCTTGAAAAAAGTCTGTTTCAACCAGACTCTTACATTAAGGAGACTACATTGTATGAAAAGAATCGGAATGATCCAGACTATCGTTAAAAACGCCTACGGCTTACCAGTTATTCATACGAAGGCACAAAAAATAATCCATTCATGTGGCGATACAGTGTCCATTTCATGATCAACTACATCGTTTTATGTGTTTATTGTATTTATTTAATATCTTTTAAGAGATACTTTGCTTTTTTAATCTCAGAGCACTTAAACTGGCATTCAAAATTCATGATTCGG
Organism: Modiolus philippinarum; assembly: GCA_002080025.1. Classification (NCBI taxonomy): domain Eukaryota; kingdom Metazoa; phylum Mollusca; class Bivalvia; order Mytilida; family Modiolidae; genus Modiolus; species Modiolus philippinarum. The sequence continues at coordinate 50,308 of MJUU01054598.1, read as the reverse complement.
TTCATTCATAAAAATTTCCTGTGGCGCGCAGTTTTTATGAATGGATACATAGTAACTTCTAGTTTCGCTGTTGTAACCAGAGTTGTTAACCCTCCCGGTCTCACCGTGAGGCTACCGGTTTCGGCAGCCGGTCTCACGTCTACCGATATGCCTCTGAAAGCTCCCGATATTAAAATTTTCTCTCAAAAATATTTTTCCGTTGCACTGGAAGTAAATATTGGCTGTTCCAATCACACCCTGCGAGGTAAACAAAGGCTGTTCCATTCACATCCCACCTAACGAGATTACGCGAGAACACGAATCAGCTGTGTATAAACAACAAAATGGCGTCGCCTCCGCGAAAAGGGTAGATACAATTCCAAATTCCAAAATAAATGGATAAAAGAGACGGACTTTTTGAGCAAGAGTGATAAATATATACACGCAGTGTTTCTGTTGTGTGGCATAACCTTTGCCTTAGTGCACGGAGGATGAAATGATGTTGTTCGCCATAGAGAAACAGAGGGACACAAACGTAGTGCTCGACTTCGGACTCAAAATGCTGAAATTCTGTTTACATTATTCACAGCAACTTCGGTGTTTTGTTATTTGTAGCTGAGCACAACCTACCATTCTCAGTAGATTGCACTGATGAGACATAAGTTGTCGAAATGCCCATATGTAGATAGTAAATTTATAGTGACTTCGTTATTGAGTTACTTAATCCTATGCAAAAATAATGAAACTTAAGAACTAGATGACTTGACAGAGGAAGTGACAAAATTGGAAATATCAACATTAATTAAGCCACCGAGTGTTACACTTGTACTCGGGCTTGTACTTTGGAATACTTACATGTACGTATACCAACAAAGAGGAGCAAGACAATGAAATGTAAATAAATAGAGTTTAAATAAATTGCCAACATCCCATATAAAAACTGAAAAGACAACCTAAACCGGGAAGGAAAATTTTGGATTTTAATTCTTGAAAAAATTAAATGTCAAGATTTCAGCAAAACAGTAATAATTACAGCACTTCTGGAATACCAAGGAACCTGCCTTAACAGCATTCCATGCTTTGATTTGTGGTTTGCGCTTGCCATAGGTGACACATATCCTGTGTCCACAGTTTATTAGGGGAGAAACGATTCACCGAAGTTTCGATGCACCGCAATTTTTTTGTACGATTCAATTTTCGGTTCTTTAAACCCGTATTTCCATTCGGTTTCGATCCGGAATGTTAGGTATGTTATAAACGAAAGCTAACATCACAAGTGTGCAGACAAAATGACCTGTGATTGCAGCTTAGTCAATGGAAATGACATATTTCCACTATAAACATGCTGTTTACATAACCGCTCACTATATACGTCAAAATATTCACAAGAAATTGGCAACAGAAGCGGCAAATCTTCATTTTGTTGGAGGAAATAACTTTTACATAAACTTACGGATTTAGCGGTATGACTTATTACCGCTAAAAGTTATGAACAGAACCAAGTAGGGGCATGTCAATAAATCCTACCTGCAGACCATGGTTTTTTTCAGTTTGTTTCAAATATGGAATGTCTAGAGCTTAATATATCTTAGACAGCTTTTTGAGCAGATAGGATTATTAACAATTACTGAGATTTTCTTACACTTTCAGTTTGCTTAAAATCGCTAAATAATAAAGATCTGAGATGAGTTTTAAGTATCAGAACTATAGTTGTTGGTGCAAAAAATTCAATAGATTACCCTTTTCCCATAGAAAATCACTGAAAAATGCTAAACCAACTGGTACAATTTACAATTAAAGAAGTTTGCATTACTTATATACCATGATATACACAGCATAAAATAAATATTGCCACCTGCTGAGCTGTCACTCATAAAAAGGACACAAGAATGAATTGAATCAAAACGCATCAAATCGTAGTCCTTATATCGCGATACATATCAAATCATGAGGTAGGTGTATTGTTACACCCCTACAGTTTATTTGGGGGAACGTCTAAACACCGCACAGGACTCCTGAGTGCACTCAGGACTAAAAATGTGCACTCAGGACATGTTCCTGGTGATTTTTAGATAAAACAAATATATCAAACGGTAGAAAATGTTTCAGTGAACATAAATATGTAGTTTTTGATAGTTTTAAGATATAATTTTAGCTTAATTTTGTAATTTTGTTGGCACGTGCCGCCCAAAGGTGATCGGTCACGCGTGATCAGTCCAAATAACAGGATAACAGTGTGTATATAACAATCACTTTAATCATGTCCAATCAAAATTTCACAATTAAAATCAATCTGTTTGATCACGTATTTTCAAGAAAAAAAAAAATGGAGTAAGGAATAGTATATACACATATATTAGTTAACGAAATTCTTCACTTTCAAGAACAAACATTGAAATTTATTTCAAATACTTAAAAGGAATATGTGTTGGCTTTTTGTTGTAGCAAGACTTATTTGAGAAATTTTATGAATCTTATAAATAATTCATTTTAACATTCAAACCTTATAAAACTGACTTTATGAAAAAATGTTATATCTCAAAAACAATCATGTGGAGATCACCGGAACTTAAGTTCCATTACAACTACAAGGAGTGTGGATTACATGAGATATAGTTTTAAAATTTAATGTTCATTCATGATAATATTGGTTAAAAAAAAGAAGAAAATAATAATTTTAGCGGTCTCTAAAACACCGCAAATTAAGGACATCCTTTGTGCACAAAGTAGCACAAAGGACCACAAAAAGATATTGTTTCCGCACAAAGGACGTGAAATTATATTCCAAGTAAGAAAATATTCATATTCTTATATAAAAAATGTATTTTTGATATTATTTTTTATTAATTTACGGATAATTTTCGACATAAGTGGCCAAGTTTTTGTATTACCTGAACGATACAATATATCAAATAATGTTAATTATTTAATTTTTTTCACAGAAAACTGCATTTATAATGCTTTTCGCTTTAGGAGCTCGAGGTATTCTTGAATACTGTCATTTGTGTATCGGGTTCGATATCATAATACCCGAAATAACGGCAACCGGTTTGTCGGAAAATTGTTAAAAAAACTTGTACTTATTATTTATGATTATTACATCTTTAAATGTCAAACTAGACATTATATAATATTTTAATAAATAATAATGTTAATTTCACATTAGGCGAAATTTTTTTTCAAATCAGATGTGGCATGTCATGTCGTATATATTGTCGGTATGCCTTTACTGGTTATGATTTTGGTTCGCTTTACCATATGATAAATATAGAATACACCACAAGATCCCGTTCATTACCATATTTTATCCACTAGAGATAGTTAAATTTTAAAATTTTAATTGCTAGGCTTGCATCTATTTGTGCTATCATCATTTGAAACCCCCTGTTTTTTTTGTGTATATTTCATCAATTTCGGGCTATTTTGGGTGTGGGGGTAATTTCCTATATATTGCTATACAGGTATACAGGGACGTGCGACAAATTTGGCCGTTTATTTGACAAAGTCTAGATTTTGGGGCCAATTTTTGGTAAGAATATTAATTTCTAGCATCAAGTTATCTGTCCAAATTTCAAGTTAGTTAAGTTTCTAAGACAGAAGAGCAGCGACAAAAACTTTTCCAGAAATTTATTACGGACAGTAAATACGCAATTTCTGCTACTAGTATTCAGTCTCAATTTCGAGGTTCAAAACCCCAAAGTCTGGTGAGAAAAACAAATCAAAATAAAAGGCCTCGCACAATTAAGACATGTCCAAGATACCAGTGCTAAACAAAAACTGTGCAATTTCGTATAAAAAACTTAAGTAATGTTTTGTTATTGATTGTTATTGAAATTATAATGTAATAAAATATGTTAAAATCTATCAAAGATTTTATTTCCTTAGCGAATTACTTGAACCTTCTTTACCTGTTTACATAGATATACATGTAATTAGATGATTATATAATCATCTCACTTTTGTTTATTGAAGTTGTTAGTCTTCACGGTCGATTAACCCCACATGCCGTGGCACGTGCCACACACGTAAATTAAAATGACAAATAACTCAAAAGTTTTTATTTCAAACTACAAATTTTTTTTACACATATCTAAATATAACTCAGACTTTCAAACTGTACGTCCTTTGTACAAAAAGAATAACGGTAAATGGTCCTGAGTGCACTCAGGAGTCCTGTGCGATGTTTAGACGTACCGGATTATTTTGTAGTGCACATGAATATGTTTTCTGTAACTAATGGTTACATCCTGGAGAATTCCAAAAAATTATTTAAAAAATGAAACAAATTGTTTAAAGCATTTTTTGTTGATCAGAAATTTTAAAAATAATATTCTACCATCAGAATCGAGCAGATGCAGGATTTTACACAATTTGGTGATAGCAATGCATATCAGTTTTATTAAGTGCATCCTGTCAGACACATATTTCAATAAATTGAACTCCCTGACAGTTTTTGCATACTAAACACATGTATTGTGTCCCAATATATCCCTGTGTATAACATTTCATTGTCAATGTCTATACATGAACAAAAATTGTAAGAAGAACACCAAGTCTTTATTTTTATCCACCCATCTTTAATATGATGGCTGTATTAAGGTATACCAATTGACATGAAAAAGAAAGGAAATGGGGTAAATGTCAAGGAGACAACATCCCATATCCAGGTTAAAACAACCCAAAACAAAGCATCTAGGAGTCACCATACGGTCTTCAACACAGTCCATTTCTTGTGTCATACTCTAACTTGACAACCTTTTGGCCAATTTGCTTCAAACTAGGTATGTAGAGCTATTGAATATGATGAGTTCAAATTTGTATACTTTTTTATTAAATTTTTATTTTTATTGTCCACAAGAGTTTTGGGACTATTCATCCATTTTTATACCCCGCCACACGTAGTTGCGTGGTATTATGTGATACCCTCAGTCGTGTGTCCGTCCATCCGTTTGTCTGTCTGTCTGTCCGTCCATCCGTCCCCCGAAGGTTTCCGACTGATAACTTTTGAACGGAATAACATACAGTCTTCAAACTTGATATGTAGCTTGTTCAACACAAAACTCAAGTCGAGTTCGAATATGGGTTCAGAGGTCCAAGGGGTTCTGGAGTTATGCCCCTTGATACTTCCAAATTTTGTGAAACGTGGCGGGGTATCATGTAATCCACCATTACTATTTTTAGGCAATATTTTTACATTTTGTGCTCAAACATGACAACCTTTTGGTCAATTCACTTCAAACTGTAATTTGCAGAGCTTTTTGGTATGTCTCAAGATTTGTAGACTTTGTTGCAAAATTTTGAATTTTCTTCCAAAAGTTGTAGAAATTTATTCATCAATTTAATTGCAACAATTTCTCACATGTCACTCTCATTTAGGAACTTGAATCCTTTGATCAGTTAACCTCAGGCTTATTCATATACATTAACTAGCTTAATTAGCCACTTATGAATTTTTTTATGCCCCCCTCTGCTAGGCGGTCGGGGGCATTAAGGTTTACCCTGATCCATACGTCCGTACGTCCATCTTTTTGGTTTCCGGATGATAACTTGAGTATCCTGCATCAGATCAAAAACAAACCTAGTCACATGCTTACTTATCACCCAAGACAGAACCGTATTGATTTCCAGGTTGGTACCCCCAAGGTCAAGGTCACAATTGCTAAAAATAGACTAAAATTTCAATAAAATGTTGGTTTCAAGATGATAACTTGAGTATCCTGCATCGGATCAAAACCAAACTTGTTCACATGCTTGCCTATCACCCAAGACAGAACCCTATCCATTTCTGGGTTGTTACCCCAAAGGTCAAGGTCACAGTTGCTAAGAATAGACTAAAATTTCAATAAAATTTTGGTTTCCAGATGATAACTTGAGTATACTACATTGGATCAAATCCAAACCTGGTCACATGCTTACTTATCACCAAAGATAGAACCTTATCGATTTCTGGGTTGGTACCCCCAAGGTCAAGGTCACAGTTGCTAAAAATAGACTAAAATTTCTATAAAATTTTGGTTTCCGGATGATAACTTGAGTATACTAGTATAGGATCAAAACCAAACTTTGTCACATGCTTGCTTATCACCCAAGACAGAATCCTATCGATTTCGGGGTTGGTACCCCCAAGGTCAAGGTCACAGTTGCTAAAAGTAGACTAAAATTTCAATTAAATTGGTTACCGGATGATAACCTGAGTATACTACATCAGATCAAAACCAAACTTGGTCATCACCCAATACAAAAGCCTTTTGATTTCTTGGATGGTACCACCAAGGTCAAGGTCACAGTTGCTAAAACTAGACTAAAATTTCAATAAAATTTTGGTTTCTGAACGATTACTTGAGTATTCTGCATCTATGATCTGATCAAAGCAAACTTGGTCACTTGCTTACTTATCACAATAGACATAATCCCATATATTTTAGCATTGATACCTCCAAGGTCAAGGTCACAGTTGCTAAAAATAGATTAGTATTAGACTGTTTCTCAGATTATTTGTTGGAACTACACATTATATCAAAACCAAACCAGTTCTAGTGCCTATTTATCACAGGAGAAAGATCCTTTTTTATAATTATTTAATATATATACATTGTATATTGTACATAGTTATGCCTTTAATAATTTAAGGGTTTCGATTGCAAGGAGTCGGGGGCATCTGTGTCCCATGGACACATTCTTCCATTTTTTTTAAATTGAATTCTAAATTGAGAACCCTTTGCCTTATTCACTACATGTAAGAGCTTTGTACAGGTGATGACAGGTGCAATATCATTTGTTCCTTACAGTCACTGCTTGGAAGCTACCCTGCAGTGACTGTAAAGAACAATCAGTATATGATATGATTTTAAATTAGATTGTGACAGGTGTATCAGGGTTAATTTAGAAATTACTAGTCAAATAACTTATCAACTTGCCCATCCAACAAGTCACCAATAAATAATGTATTACTTGCAGTTCCTAAAATCATCTTTGCCTTCCACATTTAGAATTGAAAATAAATAAAATTTCAACTCGACAAGTGGACAAGTTGGCATCAAATTTAACTTACCCTGCACAGAATTTACTTGCCACACTGGCACAGGCAAGCCAGAGAGCTATTAAATTGACCCCTGTATATCATTGGACATGACACAGCTATTAATTAGTTGCATGAGTTTTAGCTGCAGATAATCATGATAATAATGTTGCAGTTTTCAACAAAAATTCTAAGTCAAATTCAATTATTGATTGTAAAAAAAGGGGTTATAAGTTTATTGATAACAGTCTTTAGCTGACCTTGTACATTTATAAAAACAAGCAATATATATCCACAGTGCAGTCCAGAACTTTCTTTTACGTGGGTTCAAGAGCCAGTGCAATAAAAGAAAAAGAAATCTGTATTCCTATATCATTGTATATAAAAAAATTTAATTTATGAAAAAAAAAATGACGCAAACTACAAAATGCTTACCGAGTTAACAAATTTAATGATTTAAAGAATAATTAGCCTATATGCAATGACAAATTGTACCGTCACTATGGTTAACTAGTCAGATGTTAGGTAGACTTTTCTCATCCACACGATCATAATAAACAATTGAAAAGAAATCCCCCCTGCTTTGGAAAAAATGTCGCAGCTATTTTCTTAAAAACTCTTATTATAAAATTAGCTGTAATTCTTTCTGTTGTAAGATTTTTTGTTGAAATGGCCAAACTGGGGAAAGTAAAATCTAGTATTTTCAATGTTTAATAGTAAGCTTCTTGGAATATTTTGTAGATCAATTATACAGTACACTTTCCCCAATATATCATCAGAGACTTTTGCTGTAGGAACTACTTCTATGTAAGTATCTAAGAATGTGATAAGTGCTGCTGTTAAAAAATAAAATTTGTGTGGTATTTTATCAGATACTGCTAAAGTGTTGCATTATACTGCATCTTACAGCTAATTCATGTTCATACAACTCATAAAAATTATTGCGGTTGTAGTTAACATATGTTTTATGGTCTCATGTTCATTTACTCCATATCCTTTCATAAAATAATCTATATAGTTCACCTTGATAAATCCGAAACCCCTCTTTAGCATGTTTACAGTACAACCAGAGACTTACAGTGATAAATCACTGTGATAGATATATCACTCTGCTTAGTGAAATGTGTATATTTTATTTCCTGTTTGATCTATCAACATGTTTTTTTTTGCATTTAGAGTGATGCATTCTACCACTTGATATGCAAAAGAAATTATGTGGATAGATCAATCAGGAAAAAAGATATATTATCTAAAAAATTTAGAGTGATATGTCTATCACAGTGATTTATCATGGAAAGTCTTCGGCTATACTGTAGCTTAAAATGCTTTGATTGGTCCCTATTGTGTTTTAGGATGCCCATTTTTTTGTAATTCAATGGGGGTGCATGTACCCCTTGGCCCTCGAATTTAGGGATACAGCATATTTTTTTGTCTCGCCCGCGACATAAGTCGCAAAAGCGAGACATGATAGCGATCCAAATGTCGGTTGTCTGCGTCGTCGTCAACATTTATTTTAACCCCTGTAGTTAAAGTTTTCTAAACATTTATATCTTCATCAAATCTTTATAATTCTAATGCACTTATGTTTGTAACGCTAATTTTGATTGGATGGTGTTAGAATTTTGAGGGGGTAAAATCCATGATTTACCATCGGAACCAATAGCAACGTAATGGCGCAGACGCATACCAAACTTCCTGTGATTTAAAAATCGATTTTTATAAATGCTTTTTGCGGATTTGCATTAGAATAGAGATAACCAAACTGTATTTTAGGATCTTCAGGGGTAAATCTAAGATTTTACTGTCGCAAACATCCATTTTCCGACTCCGCTAACGCGTCGCCGGAAAACTCGGTTTGCGACAGTAAAATCTACAATTTACCCCCTAGGATCCTAAAATACAGTATCGTTATCTCTTAAATGGAATCATTTGAAGTTTTGACAAAAACAAGAAAATTTCAGAAAATTATCTCTAGCTGAAAAAATTTGAATTTTTTTTTTTTAGTTTTTCTGTTAGGACTTAGTTTTTTTTGCTGATTTTAATTTTAATTGTTTAGAAGTAGAATCTTAATAAAATTACATTAAAATTGACATTTTTGCATAAAATGAGCAGATGTGTAACCTGCTGTTAGATTTTTGATTCCAGTTCCAACTTTTGTAAATTTCCTGAAAATGTCAAAGACCAATAATTTTTGAAATTTTTGCATCCAAGTACAAATTTTTAGAATGTTTTAATATCGAGCATAATTTTGAACACTAAATGATTGAATAGCATGGTTCCAACTTTGGTAAATTTCCTGAAACTCTAAAAGACAAGCTATTTTAAGAAATTCTTCTTAGCAACAATGCATTTCTAATAAATTTGAATCAAACAAGCAATAGTATTAATAAAAATTAATGAAAATTGCAAAAGTTTTTGATTCCAATTTCGGTTTACCATCCTGGAACTCTCAAAGACCAGTTATTTTTTTTAATTCTATATAGCAAACACAACTTTTTCAGTTCCTTTCAGTTATAATGATCATTTTCAAAAGTCAAATTGCAAAAATCTTTGATTCTGATTTTGGTTAATTTCCAGAAACTCTCAAAGAGCTGTTATTCTTTGGAATTCTACCTAGCAACCATATCTTTTTCAATTCTTTACAGTTATAATGATCATTTTCAAAAGGCAAATTGCAAAAATCTTTGATTCTGATTTTTGTAAATTTTCTGCAACTCTCAAAGATGTCTTATTTTTCAAAATTCTACCTAGCAGCCATAACTTTTCAATCCCTTACAATATGAATAATTATTTTCAAAAGTGAAAATTCCAAAATCCTGGATTCCAGTTTTGGTAAATTTCATGAAACTCTATAAGACCAGTTATTTTTTGGAATTTTACTTAGCATCAATACTTTTTATACCCCCGCTACATAGTAGGGGGTATACTGGTTTACCTCCGTTTGTTCTTCTGTTCATTCGTTCGTCTGTCCGTAACCACACTTTTCTCAGTAACTACTTTACAGAATGAAATCATATTTTGGCAAAAATTTTCTCATGATGGTCCGAAAAGTATTCGGAGATTTCAAGGTTACCGCATTTACTTCCTGTTTGCTGAGACTTTATTGTTGTACAGCATATGGAATTTTTTGTCACAATTTTTTCTGAAACTGTAAGAGGGATTCAATTGTTGTTATGCACAGAGCTTCCTTATGGTCCAATCTATTGTGTATTTGGATTTCAAGGTTACGCTGTAAGCTCTTCCTGTTTGCTGAGATATTGTTTTTCATTGAAGTACATTATACAGAATTTTGTCACAATTTTTTCTGAAACTGTAAGTGGGGATCAATTGTTGTTTTGAACAGAGCTTCCTTATGGTCCAATCTATTGTTAATTCGAATTTCAAGGTTAAGTTGTAAGCACTTCCTGTTTGCCGAGACATCATTCTTTTTCATTGTTGTACAATATATGGAATTTTTCGTCACAATTTTTTCTGAAACTGTAAGTGGGGTTCAATTGTTGTTTTGCACAGAGCTTCCTTATTGTCCAATCTATCATGTATTCGAATTTCAAGGTAATGTCATGAGCACTTCCTGTTTGCCGAGATGTCATTGTTTTTCATTGTTGTACAATATATGGAATTTTTCGTCACAATTTTTTCTGAAACTGTAAGTGCAGGGGTTCAATTGTTGTTTTGCACAGAGCTTCTTTATGATCTAATCTATAGTGTATTCGGATTTCAAGGTTACACCGTAAGCACTTCCTGTTTGCCGAGATATTGTTTTTCATTGTTGAACAATATTTGAAAATTTTGTCACAATTTTTTCTGAAACTGTAAGTGGGATTCAATTGTTGTTTTGCACAGAGCTTCCTTATTGTCCAGTCTATCGTGTATTCGGATTTCAAGGTTACGCTGTAAGTACTTCCTGTTTGCCGAGATTTTATTGATTTTAATTGTTGTACAATATATGGAATTTTAACTGTAAGTGGGATTCAATTGTTGTTTTGCATAGAGCTTCCTCATGGTCCAATCTGTTATGTTTTCGGATTTCAAGGTTAAGTTGTAAGCACTTACTGTTTTCTGAGACATCATTGTTTTTCATTGTTGTACAATATATGGAATTTTATGTCACAATTTTTTCTAAAACTGTAAGTAGGATTAAATCTTTTATTTGTACAGAGCTTCCTTATGGTCAAATCCATTATGTATTTTGTTTTCAAGGTTACGTCATAGGCACTTCTTGTTTGCTGAAACCTCATTGTTTTTCAATGTTGTACAATATAAGGAATTTTTCATCACAATTTTTTCAGAAACTGCTAGTTAGATTCAATTTTTTTTTGCACAAAGCTTCCTTATGGTACAATCTTGTGTTTTCGGATTATGTCATGAGCACTTCCTGTTTGCAGAAAGGTCATTGTTTTCAATGTTGTACAATATATGGAATTTTTTGTCACATTTTTTTCTGAAACTGTAAGTTGGATTCAATTGTGGTTTTGCAGAGAGCTTCTTTATGGTCCAATCTATTGTGTATTCGGATACCAAGGTTAGGTTATAAGCATTTCCTGTTTACTGAGATGTCATTATTTTTCATTGTTGTACAATATATGGAATTTTTCATCACAATTTCTTTTGAAAATGTAAGGCAGTTTTAATTGTTGTGCAGACAGTTATCATTGAAAAAGTTGGTTACTAGTAGGATTATATTATTGTTTTTATACTTGTATTGTGTCCATACTTGTACTGTGACGCAATTAAATTTTCACTTTCCATATTGATTCAGGGTACAATGAGCAGGGTATATCAGGCTGCTATTAGGTGCCAGCTCTTGTTTGCAAACATTTCATTGGAAACAATCATTATAAAAAAATATTTGATTCCAATTCTAGTATGAAAGTCTCAAAGACAGTTTTTACCTGCGTCACCAACGGTGACCGCAGGTCTAGGAGTCGCTCGACTCCTTCTGTCCATCCGTCACACTTTGGTGGTACCAAGTTTGTGTAATCTGAAACTCAGACACCTTTAACCCGATACTTTTGAAACTTTGCATAGTTGTTCTGCACCTTTCCTATTGGTGAGATTTGGACAAAAATTGTGGAATTTATCCATTGTTGAACTTAGTCATTTTTTCATCAAATTTTAACATTACGGTACTGAGTTTGTGTAGTCTGAAACTCAGACACCTTATACCTGATGCTTTTGAAATTTTGCACAGATGTTCTGAACACATTGCAGATGTGCACCTCCCTTTTTTGTGAGATTTGGATAAAAATTGATGAATTTATGCATTGTTGAACTTGGTCATTTTTCATTAAATTCATTAAATTTTAACATTACAGTACTGCGTTTGTGTAATCTGAAACTCTGACTCCTTATACCTGGTGCTTTTGAAACTTTACACAGTTGTTCTTGACACATTGAAGATGTGCACCTCCCTTTTTGGGCAGATTTGAATAAAAAATGTCGAATTCTTAGTCATTTTTCAGCATATTTTAACATTACATTGCCTGGTTTGTGTAATCTGAAAGATTAACATCTCTGACTAAATACCTTTGGAAGTTTTTACTGTTGTTTGAACACATTGGTGATGTGAACCTCCCCTTTAGGCCAGTTTTGATTTTAAAAAATGTTAAATTTATCTATTATTGAACCATTACTTTATTCTATCATATTATATCATCATGGTACTCAGTTTTGTCAAGAGATGTTGCAGAGTTTTGAACGTATTGACCATGGGCAGCAATTCTTGAATTTTTGCATTGCTTTCATATATTTTCTCATAAAGATTCAAAATATGTGTTTATTTGAAACTCGGGTATGGTTTTCACCTTTGCTGAAGTGATATGGACTATTTTCATTTTATGCTTTGTTCAACTTTGTACATTTAGTTTCAGGGAAAGAAATTAGCGGTCGCCCGTGGCCCCTAGATTTCAGGCTGGGCAAACGTTTTTCTTAGTCTTGCTCGCCCAGTTGGCGACTAGACAATTTTGAAACAGCTTGGTAAACGTGTGATAACGGTTATTTCTAAAGAATACAGTGCTGGGTTCTCTCGCTCTAAACGTAATTACGATTGGTTAACATCGCGGTGACATCCAACCCGTTTGGTTCATAGTTCGTAACTACTCGGTCATCTTCCTACACCTACAGTACCTTGGTAATGGACGAGAAGTTACGAATGCATTTTCATGATATGTCTGAAAACCAAAGTACAAGAAGTGTTATGAATTGATGACATTTTGATATTCCGTCAAAAAATTTAACATATATTGCGTAAAAATGTGTGAAAAAAATATTGTGTAAACACAATATTAGTAAGTCCTTGATACCACCAACAATGTATTGATTTCCCGATTGATTTTTACTTTTATTCAAAATACCGGAAAATGCAGACGCCGTTCCATTAAGCTTCCGAAATTATAACATTTATTTTGTTTTGGTTCAAAATGTGGAACTTTATCAGTGGGGTTAAGGAACCCAAAAAACGTAATGTGTATCACAAACCACTGGAGTATCTTCATTATACTTCCATTAACAATAGTTATACTCGCACAAAAATCACAACAAACCATTTGAAAAGAATACACATCATATTGAAACATCAGCATTATACGTTCAAATCTGGGCCCCTAGAATATGGGCTGGGCCCCTAGAAATTTAAAGTTAGGGGCCCAGCTGGCCCCTGGAGGAAAAAAGTTAATTTCTTACCCTGAGTTTTGGTTTTTTCTTCTTTTTTTGTCTATTACAGTAATAGGGTTGAACTTAATATAATCTCAATTATAACTTGCATTTGAAGAAAATTTGGTAATAAGGTAAATGAATATTTGTTTGAATTGGTAAATCTATACATGACATTCTGTAAGATTGAAAAAAAAAACACTTTATAAGTTGAACATGAGTGACGGTGACGCACGTCCAGACATGTAATTGGTCTTGTTTTCTTGAAATTCTACCCAGCAACCTTATCCAAATATAAGCCAAATGATAATAAAAATTTACTGAGCGAGACATGAGGTTCCATGGAACCTTTACAATTTTGTTAAGGTACATGCACATTCCAATAAATTTACTTCACTATTTTAAAGGGGTTCAGTAATTAACACGGTGATCAAAAGTAACCAGTCAAATAGCAAAACACACTTCGATCACTACTTTACTTTTAATTTTAATGTAAACCTTATATTTTGACCGAAAAACATGAATAAATGATACATATTTTTCAGATGTACATGCAAATTGATGATTTAACTGAATTGTGAATTGTAGGTGCATGTAGGTGCATGTTGTAGGTGCAAATGTACATGAATTACATACGTACTGCAGTACATGAATGGACATGCTGGTTCTACTGTATAGCAGAATTTCCAATTTCGTTTTATGAATGAATTGCCTTAAAAAAAATGACCTGAGGTTGAGGTTATCAGAGTAAATTGCGTCAGGTAACATTATCATGATTATGACGTCAAAATTTTCCGGGAAATCACCAATTGGAAACTCGTCTATTTAGCTGACTAATCTTGTAGCAACCCTGCTCCGGAGGATAGGGGTTACAGGTACACTGTTATACCTGTGTGTAATTCTTAAGATTTTGTCAAAAACTTTATAAATGGTCATGCCATATAATGATATTGTGGGAATCATTTCAGTTTCTGTTTACTGACATTAAAATCTAGAAACTTAAATCATTATAAAGAAGTAAAAAAAAAATTATTATTTTGGACAGAGCAATCAGATCATGTGGTGCGTTCCAGATTGTGGACAAGACTTTTGTCAATTTAACAAGTTTGACAAATCTGTAAGTAACAATTTAGTATAGAGGATATAGACTGTAAACCAACTTATTTTTGCTAGTGATTTATTTTTGTGATCCTTGTGAGCGAGAAAATATCACGAAAATAAATCATTGTGAATTTCCTTTACCCTTATCATGCTTATATAAATGCATTTACAGCCATAAAAAATCGTGAAAACTAGTCGTCGTAAACTTCCCTATAAGGGACAAAAGGCGAAATAATGTATCCCCAAAAGCAAGTTGGTTTACTGTATTCTTATACTTTGTACTAGGTAAGCTATTTAGTCAAACTAATTTGATCTTTATCCCATAGTCCTTTCTTTTGGTTCTAAATATATCAGATTTTTGTTTCTTAGGGTCATTCCATAGGATTTCAGCAAACACCTCTCAAACCTTGTGGAGAATTTTGAAGAAAATTTATACAGAAACGACACTATGCTGATAGGCATGAAGGAATATTTGTTTTCCGACACCATGAAGGGGAGATAATTTGACTTCATTTGTTTTTAGGCAGAAGGGATACAGGCAAATCAGCTCTAGTTATCTTTGCTGGATTCTGATTATTTCAACAGGCCAATGAATATCAGACCTCACTTATAGCATGAAATAGGGAAAAAGAGGGTTGGAAGTTTAAAAAATCATCTTGTTCAATTATGTGCTCAAATTATTTCCAGAGATAATTACAGAGTTCAATCTAATGATCTGTGACATAAATGTTGTATTTATATCTATTTTTAAAGATAATACACTGAGATATGAATATGGTAAAACAAATTATTGGCAATATGTACACTTTCTCTTTGATCTTACTGACTGATATTGTCAGTATCTCCGTACTGACCTTATACAAGAAAATATCAGGCAATGACGTCATGAAATTGACATCATGACTCTTACGACGTTGCCAATAAAAACAATAATGGTAGTTTTGAAGGTCTCGACAGAAAATATCACTAGTATCACAGCTCGTCCTATCGGACTCGCCGCGATACGATGATATTTTCTGTCTGGACCTTCAAAACTATCATTATTCTATATTTATCAGGAGTCACAAAAGACAGAGAATAACCAATCAACGTCTGTACTTTACTATAGGACTTATTTTGAGTGGTTAGAAATTGTGTTCTTCAAATAACAGTTGGTTAAAGATAAAAGTATCCGACTCACGGTCAGTTTACCCTAAAGATAAGTGAAGACAAAAAAATGAAATCTTAAACACCCTCTGGTAAGAACAATAGATCTACCATTGGGTGTCTTGGGATTTTCTGTATTTTCTTGCATCCGACTCACGGTCAGTTTACCCTAAAGATAAGTGAAAGTAAAAAAAAATGAAATCTTAAACACCCTCTGGTATGAATAATTTCTGAGATCTACCATTGGGTGTCTTGGGATTTTCTGTATTTTCTTGCGTCCGACTCACGGTCAGTTTACCCTAAAGATAAGTGAAAGTAAAAAAAAATGAAATCTTAAACACCCTCTGGTAAGAACAATATGAATAATTTCTGAGATCTACCATTGGGTGTCTTGGGATTTTCTGTATTTTCTTGCGTCAGACTCACGGTCAGTTTACCCTAAAGATAAGTGAAAGTAAAAAAAAATGAAATCTTAAACACCCTCTGGTAAGAACAATATGAATAATTTCTGAGATCTACCATTGGGTGTCTTGGGATTTTCTGTATTTCCTTGCGTCCAACTCACGGTCAGTTTACCCGAAAGATAAGTGAAAGTAAAAAAAAAAATGAAATCTTAAACACCCTCTGGTAAGAACAATAATTTCTGAGATCTACCATTGGGCGTCTTGGGATTTTCTGTATTTTCTTGTTTTACAAATCCAGTGGTATTAGATTCTCGATAACAATTTGGTAAGTCACCTTCTCGGTTTTAAATAAGTCTTTATTTCAAGACACTATTATTTTTTTATGCCCCCACCGTTAGGCGACGGGGGCATTAAGTTTTACCCTTGTCCGTCCGTCCGTACGTACGTCCGAAAAATTTTGTCAAGGATTTCTCAGCTTGTGTATGCATTAATGATTTGATATTTGGTCTGAAGCTTTAGTATGATGAGTTGTACCGTGTCTCCCCTTTTCAAGTTGGTAAGTCATCTACTTTCTGTTTGACGACAACTTTGATTTTTTCCCATTATAGCCATATATTGAAATTTTTCGTCAAGGATTTCTCAGCTTGTGTATGCAGTAAGGATTTGATATTTGGTCTGAAGCTTTAGTATGATGAGTTGTACCGTGTCTCCCCTTTTCTAGTCCGTGACTCATCTACTTTCTGTTTGACGACAACTTTGATTTTTTCCCATTATAGCAATGATTGAAATTTTTCGTCAAGGATTTCTCAGCTTGTGTATGCAGTAAGGATTTGATATTTGGTCTGAAGCTTTAGTATGATGAGTTGTACCGTGTCTCCCCTTTTCAAGTTGGTAAGTCATCTACTTCCTATTTGACAACAACTTTGATTTTTTCCCATTATAGCCATATATTGAAATTTTTCGTCAAGGATTTCTCAGCTTGTGTATGCAGTAATGATTTGATATTTGGTCTGAAGCTTAAGTATGATGAGTTGTACCGTGTCTACTCTTTTCAAGTCCATAACTCATCTACTTCCTATTTGACGACAACTTTGATTTTTTCCCATTATAGCCATATATTGAAATTTTTCGACAAGGATTTCTCAGCTTGTGTATGCAGTAATGATTTAATATTTGGTCTGAAGCTTTAGTATGATGAGTTGTACCGGGTCTCATAAGTCATCTACTTCCTGTTTGAC